>JAVKLA010000081.1:43078185-43094758 GCA_034782735.1 Sagittarius serpentarius
GTACCGCCACCCCACCCCAGGCCCTCGGGGGGTGACCGGGGGGTGGGGGGGGGCCTGTCATGCGGAGCGGAGGGGGGAGGACGCGCGTGCCCGGGACGGGGGGGACGACGACGGACCCCACCCACTGCCGTGCGTCAGCACCGCGCGTCGCGGCGAGATGACGTCAGGCGGAGCGCGGCCGGCAGCGGCGCCGGGATGCACCGGCGGGGGGTGGGGGCGGGCGCCATCGCCAAAAAGAAGCTCGCGGAGGTGAGGGGCACCGGGACCCCGCTGGGGGGGTGTGTGTGTGCCAGTGCCAGTGCCAGTGCCCGTGCCCGTGCCCGTGCGATGGCGGGGCGGGGGGGCGACAAGGGCCCAGCAGGCCCGTGTGAGGAGGGGGGGCCAGGACCCAGTGGCCCCGGGGGAGATTGCCAGGCCTCCGGAGGGGTGCCAGACCCCAGCGGTCTGGGGTGGGGAGCTGCCAAGCTCCATTCGTGCCGGGGGGCGAGGCCCCTTCGGCCCTGGGGGTGGGGGCAGGCTCGGGGTGGGGCCATCCCCCTCCTCACACCAGCCGTCCCAGCCGGCGCCAGCCCTGCTCCAAGCCCAGGGCACCAGGCTGCATGTCCTCCTGGCTCATCCATCCTTAAACAGCATCTCCCTCCTCCAGTTTTGGTTTCTGGTCCATCTGTCCTTCAGCACTGCCTCCACCATCCTGTTTTCCTCCTGCAGGCGAAGTACAAGGAGCGAGGGACGGTCTTGGCCGAAGACCAGCTGGCCCAGGTGGGAGATCCACCCCTGCCCTGGCAGTGGGAATAACTGTGGCTGTGAGCCCAGCCGCAAACCTGGCCTTCGTTTCCCCCTTTGCTTTGGTGTCCAGACTGTTATCCATGAGCAGTGTGGTTAATGGTGGCACCCATTAGGCTGCCTTTCCATCAGAGAGCTGTGATGTTTTGCGACAAGTCTCGCTCTGCCTCCCTTCTCGAGACCTCAGCAACATCTCATTTCTGTAGCACTGTTTCTGCCCCATGTACATCCCAGAATAACTGCTGCCCGCCTTCTGAGCCTGTCTCTGGGTTCAGAACAGCCCTTTGCCTTGTCTTATCTCCACTGTGGTCTGATACTGGTTTGATTTCAGTGTTAAAAGCATGGAGAATTCTGATTTCGTTGAGTGGTTTTTATCTTGTTTCCTTCCTTTAAGACCACTAGGTCCATCTGCACTGGGTAGGCAGCACGGCAGAGACCTGTCCTCAGTGTTTCTTGAGGACTCTGCTCACTTAGTGCCTGTTGGGGGCTGTGTTTATGCAAAAACAGCATTAAGTGTTATGACAGAAACACTTCTCTGCAATTCTCTTTCAGATGTCTAAGCAGCTGGACATGTTTAAGACCAACTTAGAAGAGTTTGCCAGCAAACACAAGCAAGAGATCCGTAAAAACCCTGAGTTCCGGGTCCAGTTCCAGGATATGTGTGCAACAATCGGAGTGGATCCTTTGGCATGTGAGGAACAGGCACCGGGGTTAATGACTAAGGATTCGTCTCCCTGTTCTTGTACTGGAAACAGCTCGCAATGAAGCTGAAGTTTCCTTGAAGAGAGCTGATGCTGTTTTGACTCGTGGGGTTTGTGAATTGGTGTAATGTACCACTGGGTGTTATTTACTTAAAAGGGTGGGGGAAAACAGTAACCAAAATGGAGACTCTTCACTGACGGTTCTGAGAGTCCTCGCAGCGAGGTTTGCAAGCAGCCTGCTTGGCACCAGTAAATGTGAAGGAAGGGTATTTTTGCCAATGGTCCAATCGCTTTCTCCTTTCTCACTTCACAGCCGGTAAAGGATTCTGGTCAGAGATGTTGGGAGTTGGAGACTTTTACTATGAACTGGGTGTGCAGATCATTGAAGTTTGCCTGGCTCTGAAACACAGGAACGGAGGTGAGGATCCCCCTGCGTCTGGTTTCTAGGAGATACAGCTAGTAGGAGGATACCTTTTCCCTGGGGAAGATGAGTCGCATGGCTCAGTCCTAGTGTTCTTTACTAGATTTCACAAATTACTGAGACGGCGGTTTTGTCTTCATTGTCCCCAAAAAGCCTTGTTTTGTTTCTATAACATGTATAAAGGCTACACCACTGGTAATCACCCAGCTTTATTCATTCCTGCAGAAATCAACTAACTCTGTTTAGGTAACAAAACCGTAAGTCGCAGTATCGTGGGGAAGGAGCAGGGATCAATGACAATCTTGAAGGAGTATGAAACTGCAAAGCTACTGCTTTGAGCCTGGCAGTAAGGATGTCTCTGAAGGATCACAGCAATATCCCAAAGAGTTGGAATACCAGTGATAAGTGCCTAATGAAAAGATTGTAGATGTTTTTCACTCCAAAAGGGCAATCTGAGACCAGGAATGGGCTACAGCAAAGCCAGCTGAAACTTGAGTCCGATACATTTGTGGGAGAAGGCAACAGCTGACTGCTGCATGTTAGCTCTGGGAACAGAAGGGACTCAGTGCTTATCTCACCCAAGGCTGGATCCTGGGAACAATGAACAGCCGCTTGTGAAATGGAAGGCAGGGGTGAGGCAGTGGCAAACGGACAAAGGACCCTTGACTGCTCTTGCTGGAGTAATTTTGTTGCTACACAGTAATGCTTTCCTGTCCCCTTTTGTTGACTCCTAGGTCTGATAACACTGGAAGAACTTCATCAGCAAGTGCTGAAGGGAAGGGGGAAGTTTGCTCAGGATGTCAGCCAGTGAGTGTCTGTGTATTACAGGAAAGGGGAATCAAGTAGCATTTGGGGAAGAAAAGGGGGTGACCTCAACAGCACTTGAAGGTGCTGCTGCTAATTGGACTCTAAATTTAACTTCTAGCAATGGAGCCGCTTACACATGGTCCACAATTAATGACTTAACCATTTCACAAAGCAGCAGTGTGCTTTCTCTGGGAGCCCAAATGCAGAAACGACTGTTGCCTTGAGCTGGAGACAATTAGTACCCTGCACATCCAGCTCTCTTACTGGCACAGTCTGCTGAAGCTGCTGTGGTCTCCCAGGCTGTAATGAAGGGACTGACGCGTGTCATTACAGGAGCAGATTCTAGGACACAACTCACCATCATGATCGCTAATTGGGGCTGAATCTTAAAAGTTTAGCACTTGCAGCTCAGGTGCTGCACGTGTGTCTCTAATGCAAGTCTGCACTTCCGAAGGGGGGCACAGATATGCAAACTAATTCTAAATTGCTTTTATAAAAATTTTTTCAGCTGTTGATTACCTCAAACTGTAGCAAGCTCCAAAGAGCTGTTAACTGCTCGTAGCTTCTGCACATCAAGTCTTCCTCATTTAGAGAGCATAGTGTGCAGCTTGAGAGAGGCTTTTGCTTTAAAGCCTTGCACTGACCTCTGCTTCTCAGGGATGATCTCCTTCGTGCAATCAAGAAACTGAAGGTCCTGGGGAATGGCTTTGGGATTATCCCTGTTGGTGGAACATATCTGATCCAGTCAGTGCCGGCTGAATTGAACATGGATCACACTGTCGTCTTGCAGCTGGCAGAGGTATTGAGCCAGGAGATTTAAAAATACAACCACCTTGAAAGAACCTTATTGCTTCCATGACAGGGAACTGTGATTAGACCAGGCCTGTAGGCAAAACAACTTCCCACACTATTCTAAACTGTGGAAGGACTATGGACTTAAGTCTTGACCATAAGTGCACCGTAATTTTCCTCTCATTTCAGAAAAAGGGCTATGTAACAGTCAGTGAGATCAGGTCCAGCCTGAAGTGGGAGACAGAACGTGCAAAGCAAGTGCTGGTATGTATGAAGGTCTCATGTGCACAGTGGAGTTCAGTGACAGTGTAGAGTGGCTGCTCCCACAGGCCTGCAGCAGACACTTGGCTGGGGATGTGTTATCACAGCACACGCAGGGGATCCTAAGCTAGCTGGTAGACCAAAGGCAGAGTACACGCTGCGTAAACATAGATTGGCAAAAGCAGAATCTCAGAAGCTGCAGATATTCCTGTGGCTTCACTAATATCCATTAAAACTTGAATCGTGTTAGCTCAGGTCCTACGTAAACAGGCAGGGTGGGCATGGCTGGATGTCTGAACTATATTTCTCCCGGTCAAGTTGAGTAAAAAAATCATTGTAGCCCAAGTTCTACACCCCCTCCCTTACCCTAGAATAAATATGGGGTCAGGCCTCTATTGTGAATGGCTTCTCAGCCATTTAGTTAAGTTTCACTCACAGTTTCCGCTCTGTTTGTATAGGAACACTTGCTGAAAGAAGGAATGGCCTGGCTGGATACGCAGGCAGCAGGAGAACCTCAGTACTGGCTGCCTGCTCTCTTTACAGAGCTGTACTCTCAGGATATCACTCCAGAGGAAGCCAAGGAGGCAATACCTTGACTGCTACATATTCTCTGCCTGTATATAATTCTTCTTGTGAGGTTATTTGCGTATCACCTGAAACACAGGGACAGTGGACTTGAAATAAAGTTTTGTAAAAAGTGTCTAGCTTAAGCTTTAATAGGACTAATTTGTACTTGCTTACCTCTGGATTTTCTCCTCTGTTGTGGGTGGAAATGCCACTTACCATTACAGACAACTAATTACCTTGTCACAGCAAGAGGAAAATTATGCGAGCTGCTATTGCAACTGCACTCTCTCGAGGATGCAAGTGTGACTGCCTAAAGAATCCTGGAGCCAGCAGTGACACTGAGAAACCGTTCTGTAGTCCTTTCTGCTCTGTGAATGAGTCATTGTGCCACTAAGGAGTACCACAGTCTAGATTCTGCCAAAACAAACTTTATTGCACAAAAAAAATCTTATGTACAATAGTATATAAACAAGGTATCTTAGAGTGACTCTTGTGCATATATTTTCAACTCAATTAGGTCTAAAAATCTTTGCTAAAACATCTCTGCCTAGAGCAGTCATTTGAGGATTGTCACTTTGAAATGGAAACATTCAGAAATGGTAGGACAGACAACATTAGAGCTATAAAACTAATACTTCTCTTTTACAGCCACATGCTAGTTATGTGAATAGTGTCCACAATAAGGCATTTTCTTGTTTTGTTGTATCAGTGGATGGTAACGCCACATGCATCACAAACAGATTTCAGAACCAGCTCTGCCTTGGGAAGGCAGCAGAGTCACAGCTCTACCCACAATGCTACTGAATGGTGAAAAACAACGCGACATTTACAATGGGATTAAAGAGGCGGTAAAGTAGCACACAGCTCATGACTTCTCAGGAGACGCCGCTGCCTCCCTGAGACCTCATTTCAAGGTGAACACCGCTTTATTTACTCTCATCTGGTGTATGGGTTGAGCGAGTCCTGTGTAAGTTCCGCTTTCCCTCAAGGGAAGACAGGGTTTAGGTCTAAATCAAGCCAATGACAGACCCAGGGGAGTTTGCTTGCTAAAGGGAAAAAAGGTTCCCAAGTTGTTAAACGGCACCTTAACAAATTCAGAAATGTTTCCACCTTTCAGCTTTTCCGAGCTGCTTAAGCAGCAGTGTGCAGGCTTCTGAGTTCTGCAAGAGTTGATATAAATCACAGAGACTGAAAATAATCTAGTGACGCATGGGGCACTGCCTTTCTGTACAGCGCACGGCAGGGGTCTTTTGGCCCCTCTGTCTGCACTTCTTTCAGAACAAAGATGGCTGTGTTGGAAGTTCTCCCACCACCATCAGGAGTCTGAAACAGGGCCGAGCTGGTGGGAAGGTGTTTAAGGGAACTGGGAGAGGGCCCAGGACAATGTGCAACTTTGTGCTTAGCTTTCTATCAAAGCTCCCATAAAAATACTAGAAGTAGATTAAGCTCTTTATCAACAAAACATTAAACCGCTCCAATCAATCCTTACCAGCCTCATTTATCTGGAGAAACTGGGTATTTCACCTCCACCTAAGTTACACTGAAAACATCTTTGACGTAATGGCACTCGCAGCCAGCAGACACCTCTCCAAGAGGCCGGCCTTCGCTCACAGTAAAAAGCTGCTGTTCAAAATGGTCAAAGCACTGAAGTGTTAAACTTTACGACACTCGGCTAGCTTGCGCTCGGCCAAGTTTGGCAAAAGAATTTGTCAGTAACAAGGCATACACCCCTGAAGAACTCCACCCAGAAACAGTGGCTTCCTTAGCTAGAATTGCCCCTTATTCTAGCATTTCAATCTGATCGATCAAGGTAGCGGGGAGTGAGGTGGCAGGAGGAAGAAGGGAGGACAATAAAATATTACACTGAGTAGAGAGGTGGAAAGCAAAGAGTACTTCAGTTAAGGAAACAAAACAGCTCCGTTCAGAGCAGCCAGAATAAAGTATTTCTAGAATGCTAAATTCAAATCAATACCTGAAAAAAATCACAGACTTACTTTTATTTTTAAGTGCTTCCCCCCATCTCTGACCAATGGTTTTCTCACCCTCCCTTCCCCAAACTGCCAGGATGAACACACCTGCACTTGATTTATGGATTCTGGCAGTTTCCACTTTTCATCTGCCCCTTTGCACCTTAAGTCTCAGTGGACGAAGTCACCCAGGGCTTGAGTAAAGCTTTCAGGAAGGAGCCCAGATTCCACCACTGCTCTTTATCTTTGGTCTGTCTAGAACAGTGTCTAGAAGAAAGACATCAGGTAGATGGGCTCCACAGAGCAGAGAGGCTCCATCTCTCCCAACCCGCACAAAAAGGTTTCACCTGGGCACATGATGCGTGGGTCCTGTCATACCCTGGACTCATCAAAGTGCTCCCACAGCTACAGCTCCACATTCACCATGGCCCCAGGGAAGGGCTCACTGTCTCAGAACAGAAAAGCTGTAAAGAGGATTCGCAGTCTAGATCTCATTCTTTAATCAAATGGAGAAAAAAAACAAAACAAAAAAACAAAACAAAAAACAAAACAAAACAAAAAAAACAACCAGTGTAGGTGTTTCCAAAAAATAACCTGATGCCACATGCTCCGGCTTTCTAGCATAGTAAGTACCTTTTAAGAGTAGCCTGCCACAAGCTTGGCTTTGTCTAGCATGAAGTCTTCTCGTTCAGCGTTATCCACCAGAGGAGTAAAAGGAGACAGAAGATATCCCGCAGTTTTCTCGGCTCTGGCATTGGTTTGGTTGTCGAGTCTGTCAGGGGTACTCTAGAGTGTGAAGACAGAACATCCCCACGGCTTGGCCTCTCCACCGTTAACGCAGCTCTAAGCTTTAGAGCAACCTTGAGTGTCTGTCTCTGTCTCAGAGGAGCTGCTCTCAGAGTCTATTTCTGTATTCTCCTGCTGGTGTTTCTCTTGCACCTTCTGCCGAATTCCTTGCAAACGCACTAATAAGGACTGATAGTCAAAGTGGCCTCGTTTTTCACCAAAGGGATCCTGGAAGAAAACCATAGATAAGCCTATTAATATAGACCATTATCCTTCCAACAAGAGGCAGAAAGAAGAAAGGTGCATAGTAATTGGGCAACAAACGGTCCAAGACTTAAAGGTTAAATCCACCTGATGATGGAGAGGCCCCTTAACTTCCCACTGTCATGGCAGAGGTTGAAGACTGATGAAAATTTCTGTCTGGAGTCTCTTTTGGGAAACTTACAAACCCAAGCAAACTTCAAAAACAGATGAAAGGCCAAGCAGACGTGGGTTGGATTTCTACTACCACCTCTGAGGAAGTAAACTATTTCAAAGATTTGGTCTCAGGACCACTCCAGGGAGGCAGGGAAAACATTACAGATGGAAGTCTCTAAATCCAGAGGCCAAAGGCTTGACCACACTTTGTATTAGTGCTACAGACCCTGTCCAAATGACAGCATCACTATTCTCTTTTTAAATCAAGGCTCCGAATTGAGATGTAGCCAAGTCAGAGGCAGAAAGTCTTTGGAGATTATTTAACATTTACTGCTTTCATCCCTGTCCCAGGTCGAAGACACATTGCCAGGGCTAACTAATGGGGTGGTGGTGTTTACACTGTCCTATACGATGGGAATCTTTGGTACAAGCCAACATGTGACCCCAAAGTTAACAAGACAGCACATCTGGCAAGCACTCAACTGATACTGAGCCTGGAGTGATTTCATTTTAAATACAGGCTAATGAAGACAACAATACCGTCTCTCCAGCACATTGTGTTCACGCTTCCTGCACTACTATTTACAAGTGAGCAGAAAACCAACCGTGGCAGTCACTGCCTCTGGGAACTGAGCACAACACAGTGATCTTCACAAACCCTGGAGAAAGCAACTGATCCCTGGCTCCTTGAAGGAGAAACAAGAGCAGGCCACACCTGACAGTCCTCTAATGTCACCAAACTTCACTACACAGCCTTCAGTTCAGCACTTTCTGCAGCTGTAAGTCAGGCATAGACCTTCCTTATGGGAATTTCTCACTCCAGACATGAGATCTCCTGCTTTGGGAGTGCTTTCAATTTATGAATTACAGAGCCAGTGAAGGCACTGACAGGAAAAAAAGCCTCAGAGACACAAGATCATTAAATCAACCACCTCAGTCTTTTCTTAGCAGTGGAATTTCTCAATGAGTCAGACAAGAGGTGGCTGATGAGGGAGGAAGACACATCTGTTCATATGCAAATAGCTTGGCAATCTACTCTTTAAAGTCTACTTTCCTGCAGAAACAAGCCCCTGTATTCAACCTGTCTAGATGTGTCTGCGGTATTGTCACTGTTCCTCCACTCCTTCCTCCCCCAGTAACTTTTGACTCAGTCAGCCACTTTCAATCTCACCCGACAGAACAAGGAGCATCAGAGAAAAGTTCCTATCTGCTGTATGAGCAAAGGAACCTCAGAACAAGAGAAACTCTAGCAGTGACCCAACAGGAAAATACTGCATTGGAGTTCAGTTGCCACCAGCACTGGATAACCTGCGTGTACCCTCCCTGCTTAACACCAAATCCACATGAAAGCAAACGGTATCGGTTCCACTGCTGAAAGAAGTACCTGCTTGCCTGGAGAGTGTCTCAGGCCCACCACTTAGAAATCTAACAGCCTTGAAGACATCACCTGCATACTCTGAACTTGGGGATGGCAAGTGTTTTACCTACAGGAACATCACAGGTCTCAGTTTCATGATTCAAAGTTGGAATATACAGTTCATAGAAAAGATCCAGATCCACTCCATGTACCTCTAGGTGCTGCACGTTGTTGTTTGTCGCCAACAACACACCCTTATCTAAGGCAGTGTGTTATCAACAAGAAAATGGTCTGCCACCCACCTGCATTGTCTGTCCCTGGAGATAAAGTCTCTCTTTACACACCCCTTCATAGAAGTCGTAGTATTCCATGAAGGATTTCTCCATTACGCCCCTAAATGCAATGAGAGAGCAAACAATCAACACAAAATGACAGTCTTACAACAGTCACATCATCCCACTGAACTCCAGTTCATGTAGTCAGCATGGACACCCATACAGGGCGTCCCAGACAACTAACAGGGTGCAGCAAGGAAGGACACAGAGCGAAACGAACTGCAGCATCACTGCTGCTGAAGAGATTCTGCACGTGCTTCCCCAACAGCTGTGCTTCCCTCCCTCCGAGATTTCCCCCCCGCCCACCATAAGACAAGGCAAATTTATTCTCAAACACAAGTCAAAGGATGCAGCTATCGTACACATTAACACAGCCTTTGTCAATGCGCAGCTCCTGGGCACCACACAGATGCAGCCATCCACTTCAAGAGAAACAAAATGACTCTTCACTGGACCAGGCAGAGGTAAAGACTTGCTCTTCCCTGAAGCAACTCTCATGATCTCAGAATAGCAGCCAGAGGAGCTTATCCTGCTTCCCTACACCCACTTTCTTATGCTCCCTCCATGCCTCTTTTCCATACCGTAATGGCTCAGGACAGGGACATTTTCCTTCCAGCATGTCGCACACTGCTACTCGGATGGTCTCATGCCGAATGCACTCATTATAGTTCTTGCTGTCCCCGGGGTGCCTCTCCTGGAAACAAAATTTGGGCCAGTGAGTCCACGCGATTGCAATGGCTCTTCGTCTCTCCCTCCTGGGCCTGATGAATTTCACTGGTGCACGAAAGCACTACAGCTTTGTCTGTTCTGTGTATGCTGAGCTAATTTATATTGCAAATGAAAAGCTGGCAAGATTTTATGTGTCTCCAGAGCCTTGGATTCACACAGCTGTGGAGACAGGTCAACTGGTAAACTTAGCACAGAAACCTGCCTCTCTCCAAGATGCTGGAGACCACGAAGACCTGAGCAGTTTGGTTCCTGCGTGACAGTATGTCCCAAGGAAGCCATTTCAGGAGTCATGTAGCAGAGAAATGAAGAGCCATTCCATCTCCCCAGCAACTTCTCAAATGCCTCGTGTTCTTCTGTTACTTTCCACATACATGAGCTAAGCAGCCTCTGGCTCAGAGCTGGCTTGCAACTCCCCCTCAAGCTCTGACTAGAGGCAGAGCGAGCTGGAAAAGAGCCAAGCGACATAACCTACTTTTGTCCCCATTTCCAGAATGGGATTTGCCACCAGGAGCAAGGTGTGGAGGGAAGAGACAAATAGCTGCAGAACCAGAGATGATCCACCTCAAACTCTCACCTGCTCAAAGCCGGGTTCATTGTGATAGGGGTTCTCAGTCATCAGAGACTGGATGGAGATGAGGACTGAAGAGATACTCTGTGCTGGGCTCCATGCAGGCCCGGTCCAAGTGCTGAGGCATCAAAACAGAAAAGCATCAATTAACAACACAGGACTGGCTCAGTGAGCACTATCCCTCCAACTACCAAAGATCAGAAAGCTTGGGAAACCACATCTATACCTTGACAGAAATGCGACAGGAGAAGAAACAACTGCTACAGATACAGAAAGCACCGGGCACTGAGAAAGTTTTCAGGGTCAAAGAAGTTTATTCTCTCAACCAAATGAGTACTTTAGCTCAAGCAAGACGAAAGAGTCTGGTAAACCTCACTCCACTGCTAACACACACAGGGCATCACACTTGAGTTCAGGAAAAGTAACATTTCCGAGCATTTTACAGGGAACTTTAAAGCTATGGCTATCATCTCACACAGCAGCCTGGAGCAACACAAGCTACCAGCACTACCACAAGTCAAAAACAACAACTCTCAAGAACTGAAATCTGATTTTTGAGACTCAAACAAGACCATCACTTGTGCAGTCTGTAATGCAGACGCTCAGCACAAGGACTGCCATCAAACACACTAACAGATGCTCTGCTATAGGAATAAGGTGCCCATTTCATACACACAGGGTAGCAAAAACCTTTGCACAGAACAGCATAAGCACAAAAAGCTGTTCTGCTGCTTGCCCTTAATATCCTAGTTCCAGATACAGACCTGTCTCCCTGTGAGCTGAACAAGGATGTGCTGACCCACATATGCTCTTCTTAAATCCTTTCATTTGCAGCTCCCTCTGCGCTTCCCATTGCTGCTAAGGCCGAGGCTCTTTGTTCACTCTTCAATAATTTAGCTTCCATGCCAGGGCTACAATTGCATGAGCAACAAGGCAGCTTGTGTGGGAGCTGCTAGGAATTCAGACCCTCAAGATACAGATGTGCCCTACACATCTCAGCGCTTTGCAGGCATTGGCATCCAGCTCACTGGATCAGGAAGACTCCTACGCTGAGGAAGGTGTTTCCCAGCACAACACATCTCTCTACCAGCCCTGGGCCAGTATGTGTCAGCTGATGGGTATCAGCTACTTGGACTGACTTTGGTGTAAGCAGCACATGCACAGCACTGCAGAAACCATCCCAGCAAAGGCAGTTTTATAACTGCATCAGGGCTCAAACTCCTGCTGGTTGATACAGCAATTCAAGCCGTCACTGCCCTTTCCTCACCTGGCTGCTGCTACTACCTCTCTGAAGCAAAAGGAACTGGGTACTAACACCCCAGCTGCACCCGTCCAGAGTCTCAGCAAAAGCCTTTCTTTACTGGCAATTGAAACTGTCACAGCTGGGGTTGGGAATATCACACCACAGCCAGGGTTCCTCTGGCAGAGCTGTAAGAGCCATTCAATCAATCAGGACTTTCACATGTTTAAAAATCAAGCAGGTGAATAACAAGCATTTGCAGCAGTGGAGCCTGTCTGAACAGGCAGCATGGGAGCAGTGCTTGTAAATCATCACACCCACCGCTCAGCCCCACATACTATGTGTAGGTGGAAGCCCAGAGCAGTCAAATGGCTCTCAAGGAAGTTCTTAGCGGCTTTTAATTTTATTTATTTATTTTTAAACCCACACAGAGAGAGGAAATTAAAACCACAAAAACCTACATTCAAACAACATTAAGGATCAGGCTGCAAAGCGCAAAAGCAGAAGAAATGCAGTGCTCGGGCTGAGGCTTTGCAAGGGGAAGCAGGAGAAAAGCGGCAGCGTCCACTGAACATCGTGCTTCCTCTGCTCTGTTCTCAGGTGCTTTTAAAGACAAGTTAGACTCTTTCTTCAGTAGAGGAATTGGTGCTGCTTTACGACTCTGATTCTGCACATGACTTCACAGAAGCACAAAGGTGCATCCAAGCACGTGTCTGGGGCAAGATCAGGGCACAAGGTGCTGAGAAGGATGCGTGAGGCAGGATACAGCCTGAAGCCACCTCCTGATTTCCCATCAAAACAGCCAAAGTCTCCTCTTACCCCAGGATACTCAGGCAGACTTTCCCATTGCGGTAGAAGTTGGGGTTAAACCTCACTGTGTTATTTCCCGTTGTCATCAGTTTGACCCTTGGTGGGTGGATGGGGTAATCTGGAGGACAGCGAAACAGGAACAAGAAGAAACCCCCTTCATAATGCGTGTCAAATGGGCCTGTGATCAATGCATGAATCTGGAAAAAAAAAGCCCGTCTTGCGCACCACTTCAAAATTGTGCAGCACCGTCAAATCCTCAACAAAGCCAACCAAAGGCAAGAAATCTCCACCCAGGCAGCAGCACAGAGGCAGCGTCTTCCACAAGCACACACCATGTGCAGGCCATACTTAACCCTCCCTCCTTCCCTCGTTAGCCAGAGCCACTGCTGCACACTTCTCTCCCCTCTGCCACGCTCAATGTGCAAAGCAGGTTTCCAACGCAAGGTTTGGCCAGAGTCCACAACAGCTGCCTCCCATACATTTCTATACAGTCCAAACCAGACTGAATCACAGTTCAGCTGGTAAGCTATGCTTAAAAGAAAAGGAAGATTTCAAATATGAAAAAAAAAAAAAAAATCTAATTTTAGAAAGAAAAAAATTCAGAATTTCTGCCAAAACTAGAGCATTCCTCAATTTTATGGTCTCATGCTGATTTAGTCTTATTAAAACCAATCACTCAATTTCCTCTGCCATGATCCAAAATTAAGACCCTATTCTCTCCATGCTAATTACCCTCAAAGATCCCAATTGTATAGCAGGAAATCTACTCCCTTTGGGCTATTAAGGAAGCTTACTCCCCAAGTGATCCAAGCAGTCTCCTTTAATGATCCTCTTACTTCCCCAGGATTTCAGTTAAAAGCCCCAAGGCTGGTGTTCTACAAACCTGCGTTACTGTTGAAGGGCATTTTGGCACTTTCAACTACCAACGCTGAGGGAAGCCAGAGCTGCAGCTAAGTGCCCCAGGTGGGAGCTGGCTGTGTAGAAACACTCCCTTTGTGCCACCTCCAAAAACCCAGGGGCCCTAAGCTAGGCAGGCACTTACATGGCAGGAATTTGAGGGAATCTGGGGGATGCCACATTTGTCAGGGGGGTGGGAGAAGTATGCAGCAGAGGAAAACCCAAAGCAACCTCACACACACGCACACACAACTCTCAGAAACCAGCACAGCCAGACCAGTGACACTGGCTGGAGAAAGGGCAGCATCAGCCAAGATACACACTGGATCAAAAAAACCATTTGAGCAACCTCTGCCTCCCAGCTCACTGCATTCTCTTTGACATAATCAGAAATTCCCAGTTCTGGAAAACCCTGAGAGCCAGGAGGGGAAGTACTGGGGCAGGAGAGGCCATAGCTATGCCTGTGTCCCTAGGGAGCAGGTCTGCTGGAGGCAATGTGGGAGCGGCTGCGTGGGTCAGACCTGCACATGACCCTGGTACCTGTGAGCACCCAGCGGGCAGCTCCACAGCAGGCCAGGGCCTGGGTGCAGGGACGCATCTCTCTGCCAGCTCACAACAATTAAACATCTCCAAGTCCCACAGACAGATTATAGATAGTCCAGCGCTGCTTGTGGCTAATAGACGTTTCTCAATTTCCAGCCTCTCTGAGAAGCCCCCCATGACCAATGGCTTTCCATGGAGCTCTCTCTTCTTTGAGCTGCTCTGTTGACTGTTTTCAAGCATCAACAGGATCAAGCACCCCAAGCTGGATCACCACCCCACTGGTTCACAGGGCCACTAAAGTAGAGCTGGCTTTATCTGTGGAAGCTCCTCAGATCCCTGTGATTGGCTCTGTGAAGAGATACTGTTTCCTTGACAGCCTCCTCCCATTTTAAATGCAGCCCATCTCAATGTCACCAAGAAAACTGGAGCCTCATTATGCTCTTGCAAGACTCACCCTGACTTCTCTCAAAACATTAAGAGAATACTCCGTTTGGGCAAACCCTTAAAGCAGCCATCAACAGCAACATACAGAGAAGCTGAAAGTTGAACCAGCTCCAAATCTTCTCTTACCTTGGTCATGTCATGGGGATCAGGCACAACAAACATTCCCGGGGGCGGTTCCTTGTAAATGGACATAATATCCCTGAACAAAGGAAACAGGAATTAGTCAAGATCTCCCTTGGCGTTCATCAGACCTTGAGGCATGGGAACGTTCTAGATGACAAATCTGTGCACGGATGCAAAGGGACAGACTTTTAAGACAGAAACTTGCAACTTGTGAAGAGCTGGACATTTTTCTTTTGCCTCTGACTGTTTTCTGGCTGAGCTCTTTCAACTTATCCCCCAAAATAGCTGAGGCATTTCAAGAGCACAAGCAGCATTCAATGAATCAATACACGAGGCATCAGACCAAGTGCACCTTGGCTATCTGCTGCCTCGTATTTTCCTATAGATCAGCTCCAGTGCATAAAACTTCAACCATAAACTTCCCCTGAGGTAGTGGTTTAAAAGTTCTCTTAGGTGAATTTTGTTGTTTAAAGGATGACTTTCCCTCCCCATGTTTTCCTTCTTCACACTCAGACTATTTACAGAATCCCTTTCGTATACCCAGTCATTTGTTTTCCCCAAACATACCATGACTCAACTCCCTTTAAGAATGTTACCACTCTGACAAATTTGGATTTAATCAGACAGCAGGTTCAAGAGTAGTTAGGATGCACATACACACACAACTTGATCACAATGGCCTTGTTTCTCTAGGAACTCAGACCAAATGAACTGAAAAACAACAAATCACCTACAACTCCGTGCAGTTTACAGATAAACCAACTGGCACCTATAACCTCTGATAGCCCAACACTTCCCTCCCATAATCAGAGCTGCACTGAGCTCCAGGACAAGCTCCCACTCAACCTTCCCATTTGGGAAACAACCAGAGCTCAAATAGGTTTCAAGGTGAGAACAAGTGCGAGAGCAACAGGAGAGCCTCACCTTCCTGCCTACCGTTACAAGGTTAGTGCTTGTGGCGCTTGGATTGGAAACTGCCCAAGTATCTGGTGCCATCTTTGGAAGACATACAAGCTCTAGAACAAGGATGAGCAAGAGCCTGGCAGGCAGTGATACTTGCTCCAAAGGAAGAGGAAGAACTTGTAAAAACAGTGCCAGCATTTCTAACAACACAACACCAGATTGCTCGTTATATCAAAGGCTATCGACACGCCAGGTTTAACCAGATGATCCTTCAAAGAGTCAGAGCAGCCAAAAGGGTGGGCACCCGCAGGAAGGAGGATTGCTACGGGCAGGTTTAGGATAAACATCTTAACTTGACCGTTGATGGGGACTGAGAAGCCTGCTCCCCGCCCCATTTAACAGTGCCTCCGAGGAGCAGCCAGCAATCCCGAGGGCAGCTGAGCACCGCACACCAAGAAGCTCTGCTGCCAAACACCCCAGCAACAGCAGACAGAGACAGAGAGCCTGGATGGTGGTACAGGGGTTCAGGGCAAGCGAGGTGTGAGACTCCATCCTCGCCCAAGCACCTGGGCAAGGAGAGTCCCGTGGCACGGTAGAGACTGGGGTCTGGCCCCAGGAAAGCCCCGGGACACAGGGAAGGACCAGGGCCTGTCCCCCGGCCCGAACTCAGGTCTCCAGGGCCTCTGCTGAGGGGATGGTGAGACCCAGGGGACAGCTACCGCCTCCAGGGTACCGGGGACGAGCCAAGCGTCTCTGCCGCCTCATGAGCCTCGGTTCCCTGCCCGCTTTCCGCCCGGGCAGCCCCCCCCAACAGACGCCGGGGCAGGGCGGCGGAGGTTCCCCGGCCCACAGCCGGCTAGGCCCGGGGGAGCCCGGTGAGGCCGGCAGAGGCGAGGACCGCAGTCACCCCCCAGGTCGCTACGGGAGCCGGCACCCGGCAGGGCCGCTCAGCCACCGGGCCCGGGGGGCTCCGCCGCTCACGGGCAGGGCGGCTCTCTCACCGTTTGATCCGCAGGAGACAGGCCGGGCTGGGCCGCTCGCTGTCCCAGTCGCCGCTGACCGTGGGGTCCCAGAAGGCGGAGTGCGTGAGGAGCGCGGCCCCCGCCGCCGCTGCCGCCGCCG
>JAVKLA010000081.1:43095064-43124567 GCA_034782735.1 Sagittarius serpentarius
CGGCCAGAGCGGCACCTCCCCCGCAGCCCCCACCCACCAGAGAGTCTCCCCCCCCCCCACCGGCGCCAGAGCGCCCCTTCCACAGAGACGCCTCATCGTAGGCTAGAGTGTAGCGCTGGGAGCAGCGCGCCCCCTACTGCCGGGGGTCTCCCGGCCTGGAGAGAGAGCAGAAATTGGCGGTTTGGGGCTTTTTGGGTGGAAAAAAAACTCTCTTGGGAGGCGGCTGCTGCAACAGGCTCGCTATCACCCTGCCTCGGCCGGCGGAGACACGGCAGGGCAGCGTTTCAGCCCGGACCGAGTAACGGCCGTGGCCTCAGGCAGCACCCAAAGCCCTCCCCAGGGTGCACAGCCTTAGGAAAGGGTCAGGATCAGGAAGCAAACCAGCCCAGCCCAAGAGGTGTGATGGGGGCGGGGGGGGAAGCTGTTACTCCCACTCGCAGGAAAGCAGCAGCTCTGCTTCTGGCCTACAAGGACCACTTCACCCTTACAAGACCTGCCAGAGCTGCCCAGAAGCACCTTACAGTAACAGCGTGCAACTGAGTGATTTTCGTTCCAAGGTCGCTTTTGCATTACCAGGGATACAACAACAGTTATTTACACACAGTTTCATATGTGTAAGGGAGAACAAATGGAACTAGCTTAGACACAGGTAACTTATTTTCCTGAGACAGTAAGTGTTGAGTGCCTGACATGCCCACAGCTACAACCTGCTGCCAACACTCACAGCAGATTCCCAGGCACAGTATTACTGTTGTACTGTACATCCATCCCCAGGAGCCAGCCTGGCTGCAGGTGTAATATTTTGCCCCTCTAGTTCAGCCAGCAAACATCTCTTGAGTTCTTCTTGGTTTCAGAGCCACGTTCTTCCAAGATGTCTCAGGGATAGTTTTTTTGAGTTAAATTCTTCCCAGCCCCCCTTCCCTTCACAGGGTGTAAGCAGCTATTGCAAACCAACAGAGCAGCTCCTGTACCCCACTCGTATCCCCAGGGAGGTCACAACCATGTTCAGAGGCTTTAAACACATACAGGAGCCAAATTAATTCAATTACCTAAAGCAGATAACACTCCCCCCGTGCTCACCTTCCTATCTTCCTTAAAGGCACAACTGTCTTACCACAAGGTCCAAGATTCAGGTTAGATTTTAGCATTCCTCCTCCCTAGTATACTCCAATTTCTAAAACAGCTGAAGCATGTAACTGTTAGGGAGGAAAAAAGAAATGTATCTCAGCTGTGGTCCTTTGTGTAAATTGATGCTTTGAGGAGGCACGTGAATAGTATGACCTTGAACCAGCTCTTCTTTGTGAAAGAACAACATTCAGACAATATGGCAGTGTGTACCCTTGTGTACTTACTGGCAATTTAGTTATGCCAGCATCATTAATACAATGCTAAGCACACTCACCTGTACCCATCACCTTTTCTACATACTTTCAGATGGACAAAAAGAAAAAAGGCATAGCATTTTAAACAACAGTATGTGGAAATAAACGGTTTGTCAGCTCATCTAGAAGTATTTGCTTTACTAGGACAATGCCTGTTCAGATTTTTGAAGATCTGAGCTGTTCAGGGACATCCTCTCTCATCTAGCTGACTCCACATTAGTTTTCTTCCCCTCTCACCACCTTTTCATATTTCCCTTCTGCTTTATCAGTGAGTGCCCCCATACCTAAGATATTACCCTCTTCAACCAGTACATCAACTCACCCACAGACTTCCCCACCACTGTACGAGAACATAAGAAAGAAAAAAAGAAATAAAGAAAAAAAATAAAGCCACCAGTTTATTTAGAGAAATCTTTTCTTTAATTGTCAGTCTGGAACGCTCTGATGGAAGCAGACTCAAACCGCAGAGGACAGAGTGATGGAAGCCACAGCCAGGACCAGAAGTTGTCACATAGCAAAGAGGATAAGGAATGCCACCATCAAACAGAAGAGACCCATGGCCTCAGAGAGGGCAAAGCCCAGGATGGCATAGGAGAAGAGCTGCTGCTTGAGAGATGGATTCCTGTATGTTGTACAAGGGGAAGAACAAACCAGGGAGAGAAGGAAAAAAGACAAAAAAGGATCTACAGTGAGAAAAAAACAAACAACCCCAAACCAGAGCCTGTATCACAGCAAGCCAGGATTGTATCACATAGGCAATGGATTTTGGGGCACAAACTAGTTTTATGGCAGGCAGCCACCAGCTAGAGTGAGAAAGCCATGATTTTTCCCTGGTTTTAGCAACGTAGACACGTTGCACCCTGAAGGCTAGTTTCACCTGCCCTGGTGGCACCAAGCAACAGTTCCTGCTAATAACTAGTGCTTCATTTCTTCTAGAGGCAGAGGCAGGCAGAGCCCCAGAGAGCAGCTGCATCGTTCAGAAGTAAGTATAGGCTGGATTCAAACACTTCAGGCACTTTCTTATTGTTTTGTATTCTAAGGGGCACTGCTTCAGTTAAATGCAATTATCTGCTTATATGCACTACACTCCAGAAAAATCTCTACTGATCTACTAAATTTAGTGGAAGAAGGCAATAAATTCAAGCCACCTTACTTACCTGGCATAGCCAATGATCAAGCTGCCAAACACCGTCCCAATACCCGCTCCTGAACCAGCTACCCCAACTGTAGCAGCACCGGCACCAATGAACTTCGCAGCAGTGTCAATATCCCTGGAAACAGCACTGGTTTGGAACTCACGGTGGGTCAGCTGTGGATGGGAAACGCCAGCTGGCTGTGGGATACAGGAGAAGAAACATGCTAAAGACACTTTTAATCACAAATATTTTTTTTGTATGTTATAAAACATTATCAACATTTATCCTCCACTGAAGGCAGAGCAAAATCAGCCAAGCTTGCGAAGCCATTGCCAATCTGGGCTAGAAGCTATGTCCCTGTATTAGCCACCCTCTTGATATACAAGCTCCATCTCAGGAGGAACGATCATGTATCACAGGCAGTGAGCACAGAAATATATAGGACCCAAGGTACCACATAAGAGTCTCACCTGTACAGTCTGAACCTCAGGCCTGCTGAAAACAGAGACAGAAACTGGTCTGGCCAGAGCCCTGGAACAGCACCGGAACTGGAGTGAAACACAGACAATTAACTTCTATAATTGGATGCGTCCACACTAACCCTCAGAAAAGAGGGGTTATTTTATGAAGAACAGTCTTAGAATTTTTATAAAACATCTCAATAATGAAACAAGACTAGAAAGGAAAGGCATATGCAAATCTAGGATATTTCTAATTTAGCCATTTGGATTAAGTCCATGAGCAATACCACCACAGACCACGTACTGCAGCACAAGTGCCATATCTGCTACAGCAGTTCAGTCCTTACTACAATTCCATACGTTTTCTTGCTAATGCATACCCTGAAAGAAAGAGGCGATGGCGTGTTTCTGTGATAGTTAACTTATTTTTGGAGAAGCCCTTGGGCCTGCAGTTCAAGGCACATCTACTAAGATAGTAGGTATCACCCTCCGGTCACCAGAGGTCACCTTGTTTCCCCTCCTTGTTAAATCCACGGTAAAACAAACGCACACGATCCCACCTCAGCTGAGGGTGTCCAGAAGGGAATTTTGAACCAAGCATCACAGAGAAAGACGTCACAGTCATGTATCCCCACTAAGCATTATTATACTCCTCTGAAGAAAGGAGACTTACCAGAGCTGGAGAGCTGAGGAGAGCCAAAGGAGCCTGCATTTTGCTTAACCTATCACAAACAAAGGAAAAAAGGAAATGAGAATCCCAGCACTGCTGCCACCAGCCAACATCCCTCTCTCTGAACTGACACACAACAGGTCTATGTGCAGCCACGTCCCTCAGCTGTGCCCGACGCTTGTCCCCCCCGCCCCCACGCACGGTTCCGTGTCCCCCCGCCGCCCTCCCTCCGTTAATCCTCCTCTGGGCCCTTTCCAGGCCAGACTCAAAGCTGCGCCATTTTTGCCTTCCCCAACACGGCCGAAGCCCCCATGAAGGGCCAACTGAGTCCGCCCGAGCCCCGGGGAATGCGTGGGGACGACGCAGCCACCGACGCTTATCGCGGCTGCCGCCTTCCAGCGAAGGGCACGGCACGGCCGGGCACCGACCCCACCAGCGGCCCGGGCCCAGCGCTACCCCGCGGCCGGCAGAGCCTCCCCCGCTACTGGCGGGAGGGAGCAGAGGGCCGCAGTGCCCGGCGGGGGACGACCAGGCCGACAGCGGGACCCACCTGCGCGGGGTCCGCTCGGGGCTGCGGCGGCTGTAAGAGTCCTCACCTTGCCGTGTCCCCCCCGCGTCCTCCGCGCTCATTGGCTGTCGCCACGCACGGCGCACGGCATCCTGGGACAACATCCGCGTTTCTCATTGGCTGAGGTCGAGCGAGCACCTCCCATCAGCATCCGGGTCCAGCACAAACGGGGAGGGAGGGCGGTGTCGCCGCGCTGGTCGTCATTGGTTAGTTATTTTCTCGGTGTGCTTGCTGATTGGCTGGCTGCTTGGAGGTCCGCCAGAGGACCATGAGGCGCCCTGGGCCGCTCCTTGCAACCATAGAGATTACCATAGAGGCGGGGCGGTGATGGCGGCGGGGCGGGCAGAGCTGCCCTCTCCGGTTCGCCGCGCCCGTCCCGGCAACCGCCCCCCTTCCGAGTTTCTCCTGAAAGATCATTTTGAACATTTAAACGTTTTCCCGTGATTTATTAAAGGGCTCGGTTCAGCTGTGGCCGAACGTCGCTGGAGCCGAGGTTTAGTGCCACCGCCCCGGGGAGGGTGATGGCCGCCCGGCCGTGGTGCAGGGGCAACGCCCGGCTCCGTGTCCCGTTACCGACAGCCTCACCGGCTGGGAACCGCCGTTAGGTGAGCCGAGGGGAGGCGGGCCCGCCCGAGGCCGCCGGTGTCCCGCTCACCGGGGTGCCCCGGAGGAGGAGAGCGGCCCGAGGGTCCTCCCCAGGGCCGTAACTCGGTACCGGGACTTTTAAGTTCCCGCTTTGCCAAACTCCCTGAACTCTTACCCACCCCGCTCCCCAGCCTGGCGGCCCGGCACAACCGGCACCTGTATCCCCGGTCTCTTCCCCACCCCCGCAACCGGAGCGCCGGCACGGAAGGGCGGTACCGGGGCTGGGGGGGAGGGGGCGGGGTGTCACTCCCGCACCGAACTACAAGTCCCAGCAGCGCGGCGGGGGCCGCCCAGAGGGAGGTATACCGGGCGGGGCGCGAGGGTGGGCTCCGCCTTTTCCTGGTCCTCCGTCTTCTCGCAGTCCCGGAGGTTTCCAGCCGTGCCTCTCGGTGAGTGGGGGGGCGGGCGGCGGTGATGGGGTCCCGTATACCCCTCTCGGAGTCTGATGCCAACCCCCCCGGGGCCGTACGGGAGGCCGGGGCGGGGGGGGCGGGGAGGGCTGGGGCTGCTGCGCTGCGAAGCGGCGGCGACACTTTCACTTTCGTTTCTTGACGGTGGAACTGGGGGTGTCCAGCCCGGGGAGGGGGGTTGTCAGCCCGGTCCGCTCCCCGCTCTCTGCCGGGACCTCATGTACGGGGGATACTAACGGGGACCCCCGCCGTGGCACACGCTGCCGGCGGCGGGGGGCTACCCGGTGCGTCCGGGCCGCGGTGTCCGGGTGTCTAACCGTGGCTGGAAGTTGGTCTCACTTGGGAAGGGGGAATCCGTGTTTTTCTACATCATCGGGACGCTGCAGGTTAATGAAAGAAGAAAACAGCAACAGCGAAGGGGAAGGAAAAAACCCAGAGAGTCCCCGGAGAGAGGCTGGGCCGGGAACACCGGGGGAAGCATTAATTATTCCCCTCTGCTCCGTGTGAGCTGCAGTGAGCCCTCATTAGCTCTGCCGCGGGCTGGGACTTCCCGGTAAGCATTAACACCCCAAAGTTGTGGCTGTCCCCATCCCCTCGGGCGGCAGCCGCCTCACCGGGCCCATCCTGATGACTTACGAGCTGTTCGTGTAACAATATGAAAGTTAATAAAATGTCCTCCCCCCTCTACTTCCCGTTGTCTTTTACTGGAAGTGAACTGCAGGCTCTGCCAGCAGCGCAGCTCTGCACGGCCTCTGGATTTGTTGTCATTCAAGATCACAAGTATTTCCACCAAAACCAACATCTCTTTTTTTGCAGTAGAAGGCATTGTTTTGCTGCATCCAGACACTGACTCTTCATTTTCCTTGCAAGTTACTTTTAACGCTTGTGGCAGCAAGGGCTCATGTCCTGCCCCAAAGCAATGCAATAATATGATGAAGGTGCTGTCCTTAGATTTATTTGCCTTTTTTTTTTTTTTTTTTTTTTCCTGGCTGGTGGCTGTCAAGAGGTCACTGGTGTTCGGGAACTGCAAATCATAAGGCGCATCAGGGTAGGAAATTTTGACATCAGCCAGATAAAGACTGAGGCTTAGATGAATCACGCACCATTTCCTATGCTTTACTGAGATAATTAAAAGTGAAAACTGCAGCCCTGGATGTCCTGGAGGATTGCACCACATCCATTTCTGAGGTCTGCCCTGCCTTCAGCTCCCAGCAGGATGAATTTTCCATCTTCCCAAGGCAGCCTGTGTCAGTGCAGTTATCGCTGCTCCTTCCAGCTGTGGATGCCTTTTCCTTTCTGAGCACAGCCCTGCAATCCCCATCTAAACTTCTGCCTGATTTTCAGGCTATTCTTTGGCACAGAATACAGACAATCTCCTGGGTGATGCCAAAAAAAAAAAGCAGGGTTCCAGGGAGTTCATTTCCGTGTGAAATGTCTGGATTGGAGATGACCTGAAATGCTCCAGTGGGGTGGTTGTTCATGATGAACTTTCCCTCTGTTCTGAGGTCAATCCTTGCTTGCTGCTGCTGTCACTAAGATCAGCTGAGAAGGTTCTGCTTTGGATTCCTGGAATTGAATTGTCCAGGACTGGCAGCAGGGTTTTCTCAGCAGTGATCTGCCCCTTGACAGATTGCCAGGGCTGAAGCCTGGCTGCCTGCAAGATGTAGTGGCAAAGAAGGTGATTTAGTGTTGTGTTTCCAGTGCTGCCTAGGCTCCTGGCAGTTTGGATACTGTTTTTATTGAGGCACCCACTACAGATTTACGTTGTGTGATTTGTAGTGTCACAACGCACTGTAAAGTTTTCAGTGTAGATAACTCCTGCAAAAGCTTTAATGCTATTTGTTGACCCTGCTGTCATGCAACATATTAATTTTGATACTGAGAATCATCTTGCAGTTTCTGCGTAGCAGTCACGAGTAGCAAGGCTATAATAGTCTCATGACACAGGCTTGCGAGACAGAACTACGACGACCTGCCTAACCAGGATCTCCTCCATTTTTGCTCTTCCATGGGAGCTGAGCTTAGCAAGGTACCTCTCTTCCCTTGGAGCCAGGAAGCTGAAGATGACAGATACTGTATTTGGAGGTCAAGTCATTGCATTGGATTTGAATGCAGAAAGCAAGGAAGCTGTTGAGTTTGCTTATCAACAGCATGAGTGTGTCTTGTGTGTCTCACCACGGTCAGCCTGTGAAGGTAGAGTGTGTATAGGGCTGGGACTGCACAAGTCTTGGAGCTCCTAGCGTGATAGATTGTAAGCTGCTATTTTTGTCTTGTACTACTGTCCGAGCATTTCACTCGTGGAGCAAAACCTCTATGCTTCTCAAGCAATGTGCTAGTCTCTGGATTTCAGAAGACCTGATGCACTCCCACATTAACTACATATGGTGGGGATGTGCCTGGAGTGTCAAATCATATTAAAAATGTGATGTGAGGTGCATGTGGGGACAGCGGCATTCCAGCAGGGTCTTCGAGCATGGGATCCCACCAGCAGGCACATGTGCTCCTGCTGCTACAAGGCAGTGCTACCTCTCCCGTGTAGCAGAGCTGTGGGATAGTCAGTGGGTCTGGTTCGTGGGGAGGCTGTGCCACACGGGCGGTCTCAGAGCACCAGGCACCGTGGCTGGCAAGCAGCGGTCAGGTGAGAGTCCTACACATCTGCTAAATTGGTTCTGCAAGCTGCGGAGGATGGCAGGAGCAGCCTGGCCACAGTGGCAGGGACACCAATGAGCTCGTGTGCCTTGCTGAGAAGCCTTGGTGTGTGTGTAGGGGCTTTTGGACCTCACAGCTATGTCATTCCCAAGCCGTACCCTTCACAGACACAACTACGTTGGCAGCATCTGAAGATGAGATAATCCCCTTATTCTTTCTTCTTGTAGACTTCCATGATGGATGAGACCTCTGACGAGCCTCCCACTTCCGCCGTCCTCTTGGACAACTGCCACTTCTCCCAGGTCATCTTTAACAATGTGGAGAAGTTTTATGTTCCCGGAGGAGACGTAACCTGTTATTATACCCTCACACAGAACATCGTTCCTCGTGGGAAGGACTGGGTGGGCATCTTCCGGGTGAGTGAATACTGTGAAACCAGATGTGCCAAGTATGACAAAGCAGCAGCAGGCAGAAACAAATAGCTTCGGCTTTGATAGAGCAGGGTTGGGGAATTTTTTTCAGTAATAATCGTGTGTAATGGAACACATTGTGCCTAGGGACAAAGTGCCAGACCTGTTGTGACCCAAACAGCTTCAAGGCTAATCAAATACTCTGATTATCCTTTCATGCATAGACCACAACTCTTAGAAGTCTGGATATTAATGCAAAAGTCCTCCCAGTAACTGATCTGTGTGGAAATATAGTCCCATTACCATAGGATAAACATGAACTGTGTGATGCCATATAATAATTTCGCTGTTGCAGGTGGGATGGAAAACAACCCGGGAATATTACACATTCATGTGGGCTCCTCTGCCTGATGAAATCCACAGTGATACCGCTGTGCAGCAACAGATTCAGTTCAAAGGTGAGTCGGGAGCTTTGTCACTTGGGGAATGTATGTGCACATGTACACACAGACACGCACATGCAGACTCCCGTTTTGCTGCCACTAACAAGCACTACTTTTGGAATTGCAGAATATCTGTAGGACCATGCTTTGGGAGACTTATTTCAAATCCCATAATAAATCACAAAATTTTGAATCTGCTAAATTCTGCCATCCTGACTGAGTGATATTGTTTGTGTTCTTATCACTGGCACAAGGAATTACTAACAGTGCAGGAACAATACTGAACCAGGATGTCTCAGTTTTCTGAGGTTCTCACTTTCTGTCTGTGCTATGTAGTTAAGAGACTTGAATAATTAGAAGCTGCATATGACGGGGTTGTTGTGTTTGTCTGAAGCTTACTACCTACCGAAAGATGATGAATACTACCAATTCTGCTACGTCGACCAGGATGGTGTGGTCCGGGGAGCCAGTGTGCCTTTCCAGTTCAGAGCAGAGACTGAGGATGATATCCTGGTGGTTACCACACAGGTACCTGTCCTCTCTTCCCCTGCTTTTTACTGCTTCTGCTTTTATTGGCATATGCTCGCTGCTAACATGGAGTGATCCAGTAAATTGGATGCCAAGCAGACTTGGATTCTCTTCTTGGCTTTGCTACTGATCTGTCACACAAATTTGGGCAGCCTTTGTTTCTCTACCTGCCGTTTATCACTTAGATTGTGAGTTCTTTGTAATGGGGAGCAACTTAATACATAGAGTTTCAGGGCATTTTGAATATCTTTAAATGAAAATGTCATTTTCCTGGAAACAGCCTGCGATTAGATGGGAGTAAGAGCATGCATATGGACAATAATTGAGGCGCTGTGTCTTGCGTGCAGCTCTTTTGTTAATGACTACACTGCACGCATGGTCCTAATCTGACAAACTGCAAAAAGCCCCAAAGCTCTGCCTCTGCTGTCTTCTGCGGACACAGAAGGCATTGAGCATCTCCTGAGGTCAGGAGTACTATGTGCTTAGTGTTCAAGAACTGGGTTGATGGTCAGCTTTGGGCAGACTGGGGAGAGCAAAGTAGCAGTCTCCTCTGTGCTAGTAGTGAAAGCACGGGGAGGCACACGGTGTTCCCTTTTGCAGGGCTCCTCTTTCTTTGCTCTTTGCACTGTGCTATTTAGAATGTAGCTTTTCAGTGCTTCTGTTATGACCGAACAACTTTGTTGCTTGCCAGGGAGAAGTAGAAGAGATTGAACTACAAAACAAAAATTTGCGTCAAGAAAACGAGGAGCTGAAAGCAAGCTGTGCAAGTCTCCAGAAACAAAACATCAATCTGCAGGAAGACCTCAAGAAGACACAGGTAAACAAAAAAGTTAATATATTAAGTCAGAAGCTTTAAGTCTGAAAGACAAAGAGGGACTGAGTCAGGTCTTGTTCCACTGTATGCTTCCAGGAGAAAATTAAAGAGGTTTCTCCCCATGTTATCTCTTTAATCGTTTGCCAAATTGTACAACATCTCTACTGTGATAAGAACAACAAAGATGAACAAGACACATCTTCAGACACAGGAGTCGGGAACATATTGGGAAGGGGAGTGTTCAAAATGTTTTGTAGGCAGTCCTGAAATCACATTATCATTATCTTTACCTCCTTCAGTTTTGCTCAGGGCTTAATATAAATGAAACAAGGTCTGAAAGAGTAGTCAGGATGCAAAGGAGAGATTTTCCTCCTTCAGATGGGCTGCCTGGCAGTGTTGCATTTGAGGTTTTTTGCAGTTCCAGTGCAGAGCAGGACTATTGCTTTGGTCCTGTTTACCTCCTGTTGACCTCACTGTGATTTTCAGGAGCTGCAGAATAGTTTAGAGTCTCTAAGGAGCAACACAGAGAAACTAGAGCTGGAGCTGAATTCCCTGAAAAAGGAAAACAAACATCTAAAGGAGCTGGATGACTGCAGAGAGGCAGAACTGCACCAGTAAGTGTATTTACAGCATATCTCAAAACAGGATTTCATGTAAGCACCTTGCCTTTATGGATTAAATTTCCACCTGTGAAAGTATGGTGTGTTTTGATTTGTTCTGAGTAGACTCAAAGAGCAAATTAAGAATGTGACCTCTGACAAAGAACGCCTGGAAACCAGACTGAAAACAGCCCTGGATCACATGGACCAGCTGCAGGTAGCAAACATATAGCTGCCCTCCTTTGCTTTTATGAACTGTCTCTGGTGGAATAAGTTTCCTTCTGACAGAGAACTGAGCTGTCTTGAGCAAGTATGTGGTATATGAGTTTTCTTTTTTGACTATGTGAGTTCTTTAAGAAAATGTCAACTTTTGATATGATTTGACCTCCAGGAAACCTCAAGAAAGCTGTATTCTGGAAGGAAGGGTAGAGGGGGATGTGCTAAGAGAAACTGTAAGGATTTTATTTCCTAAAAACATCCCCTTTGCTGCTCATTAAGTTGGCCAAAATCAGACTGTTGTTTACCTCCTGCTAGCTAAGGATGCAGGCAGAAAACACTTTTGTTTTGAAAAACATTCTAAAATTATGTTCAGTACTCGGGTGCAAGCAAGACTTCTAGCTGGGAGGTATGTGAAGGGAGAAGGTAGACTGAAAATAGCTTGGTTGTTAGGTCTGGGACATGGGAGACCCAGAACGATGGGCTAACCATCTGGCTAGAGAGTCTCTTGTTTTTCTCTTAGTTCTCTGACTTCCCAGCTAAAAGTGTCATGTTGAAACTTAGAAAGCTCTTCAGAGAACGTATGAATGAATACTGTGTTCTGATGAATACGTCAGCTCCAGTATATCCCCACGTAACTATTCTCAGTTTCTACAAAGATTTTAATGGAAAAATGTTTGCAGAAAAAAAATTTAAGCAACGATGGGTTCTGGAGCTTTTCCTTCTGCAGCAAAAGGTGGCTGTGCTCCTCACTCAGACCTGTTCGATTTTCACTTTTTGTACACTCTTTTTTCTCCCTAGTCTCAAGTGTTGAATTATGAGAAAGAAGTGGAAAACCTATCTCATATGGACCATGACAAGACAGAGCAGCTTGAAAGTTTAAAGGAAGAGAATCGCCAGTTACGCATGACTAGGACTCAACAGGTAAGGCCTTCTCTGAGCATCACAGTGCTTGGGGGAGCCAGGGTGGAGAGGCTGAGGCGTCCTTGGCAGTGAGCAGGTACAAATATTGCTCAATCTCATGAGAATCTAAAGGATTCCATGACAGAAAGAGATATGTCCATGGTGGCATGAGTGTCCTCATCAGTGGTTCTGTGAACACACCATCTGGCAGATTCTTATAGTATACATACATTCTTATAGTATATATATATTCTTATAGTGTACAAATATGTTTTAGTTTTGGAAAAAATATCTGTATAACTAGACATTGTAATTCTATTCTCTGTAGCAGGGAAACTCAGTCTCTGTCTTGATCTCTTTTGAGTTAGCTCAAGGGATAAAGTAAATCAGTGGGAATTCAGGATTCATATTTGGCTGATTGCAAATCTTTGCATCCAAGCAGAATTGTTTCAGGACTGGGATTTATGGGTAAATAAAATGTTACCCTAAATCTGTCCAGACTATATGCTCTTAACTTTACCTCCAACACGAAGCTGACTAGTAATTGGTCTGAGGCAGCAACCTTCCCCTTCCCCTTCCCCTTCCCCTTCCCCTTCCCCTTCCCCTTCCCCTTCCCCTTCCCCTTCCCCTTCGCTCTGTTGATGTTTTTGTCTCTTTCTCATCTTTAATATCTTAAATTTGGCATTTAATAATCAATAAAATAGATGCAATGTGCTCAGAATGCACCAAAATAAGCTGTAAACAATACAAAGTTTCTGTTCTGTAATTTGGTGCTCTGCCCCACATCCTTTTCCAACACCTCTTTGCAACTCTGCTTGTGAAAATCTGGGCTTTCTGTGCAGAAGGAGCAAAATAAGGAGCTTGAACACTGCATGGAAAACTTGAAGGGCTTGGAGGCCAAACTCACTTCGTCTGTCCCACTGTCTGCAGAATGAGCAGGTGCCCAGCATTTCTGGGAGTGCAGCTAGGGAGACGGTTCCAAAAGCGCTGAGCACAGAGCTCTGCTGTATCGTATGGAACCTGCTGATACCTGTGTAGGAGAGCTGAGATTCACTAACAGGACTGTTTTCCACCTTCTTTTGATTTGCAGAACCATCACAATTTCCCTATGATGTTGCAGATGACTATATGTGTAACAAATTTAAGTTTATGGAACAAAGGCTTGCTTTTCTTAGGTAACTTCTGCAGACCTTTTAGAAGTAACACACAAGCCTTAGCATTGGAAATCACTCCTTGAAGGAATGTGAAGGATGTAAAAGGAAAGGGCAGCATGCTGTGGCATTTCTTTCTACTGAAGAAACCATCCTTGGCAATGACTGAGGCCATCACATCGTCTTTAGCCTGTTGCCCTGAGTGACCTTCTAAAGGTGCTTCTCTCTGTTATGCTACTCAGGAAGCTTTTGGAAGCTCTACTCTCACTTTGGCATTGAAAATTAGATGCCTAAAATAGATGATGTGATTACCTCCGCTGCGATGCCAAATGTTCAGGATTCTTAGAGTGATACTTTGAGAATGACTGCAGAATCCCTAAGTACTTTAGCTTATCTGATTTACTGATTTAATTCAAGAGTCAGCTACAAGATTAATTCCTAAGGATGTACTGGCTATCCACTGTCAATGCAAGTCTCACAGCATCAGGAAACCTGGCAGACTTGGATTGCTGTTACCTGCCAGGGTGGATTTTTCAGCTGTGTGAGTTCCTTTTCTTCAACCTCCCTCTTTGTTTGACCTTTCGTGTGTCCCCTTCAGAGGTCATGTGTCATCTCACATGTTGTGATGAAAATACACAGCATCCATGAGTGGTGACATGGAGATATCCTAGGTGACAAACTATGAAATGGTAAGACTCCTATTGAAAGCGAAGGGTTATTTATTGGTAATAAATGCAGCATGAGGCAGCTAGTATATGACAGCTCTGGTGCTTGGAGCTGTCATCATTTTATTTGCCAGTTTCCCATGATTTACCAAATAACACTCTTCCTTCATAGCAACAAAACCGAGACTTGATGAAAGAACTTGAGGAGCAGAAGCGTTTTTTTCAGATTCTGCAGACAGAAAAGAATGAAGCTGATGAGAAAAATCAGGTGAGAACTTGACATAACTCCCTCGCCTTTCTCCTGTGTCAAATACGACACTAATCTCTCAGTCTAGTGTTCAGTTCTATTAATGCTTTTACCAAACGGGTCGCTAATTGTGCCTGCACGTGGACGATCACCTAAAGCCAAGCTGCCAGGCTGTCTGCAGGCACATACAAATGACTGTGTGCGTACACTCGCAGTGTGTTGTTACTGCCACATCTGTACAGCCTAAGAGTAAGGGTCCAAAAATTTGCACCTTTTTCCCCCCACCACAGAATAGACTGGTTTACCCATAATAGCATGGGAGTTTTCAAAAACTTCTAATGTTTGCTTAATTCTGACACCACTGAAATGAATGGACTTACTCATTTGAATGGACACAGCCTTTTTGTCCAGTCTAAGCAATGACTGCTCAGTTTTGTTCCTTACTCTGCATGACTTCAGGATAGTCTTTTGTCTTTTAAAGTGTATTACTCTATTGTGATCATCTTGTCTTGCTTTTCCAAGCAGGCCACAGTATAGATCCTTGCCATTCCTTACCTCACTTTCCCATTCGGTCAGTCAGGACTAACACTGAGCTACCTAAAAGAAGTTCAGAGCAATTTTGATTCTGATATGAGGATGTATGTTAGTGCAAAGCACAACTTTTCTTTGAAATGGTCTCCTGAGCTTCTGGAAATTCATTCTGCCCTTCTGTCCCTTTGCAGAAACTAAGGAAAGAGAATGACGAACTCCTGAGGCATCTCTCGCAGGCTAGAGGGATTCCTTCCTTCTCTGTTTTTTCACAAGCTCAAACTCCAATTCCAGCTCCTGAAGTAGGAGGCCTTCTCTTTGGAAATCCATATTGTGGTGAGATTACTTGGCATTCTGTCTGAAACCACTAATACATGGCAGTTAAAGTCTCAGCAAATTATCCTCCCTCTCAAATTGAATGCTGTAGAAAAGATATTATTAGCAGCACCTCTGTGCAGCTTTGCATGTGTGCAGATGACTTGGCAGCTGAAAAATGCTGCCAGGTGTTAAGAGCTGACTTAAGTGATCAGCTGTCTGTTCATTTTCTGCCAAGAGAGACAACTATTAGCTAGTTTATTCAGCTGTGAGACACCTAGTTCTGTGGCTTGTGTCCAGCTTCCGTAGTCCTAAATATAGAGGTTTAGATCCAGAGCCACATCCCCATGTTTCAAGAATTACTAGTTATCAGCACATTACATTGTTAATCATTTTGCTGTGGCTAAATTGACTTCTTTTTTTTCCAGCTGCGGGAGCAAACCTGAGGGCAGGAGCTGCAGACACAGTAAGTAAAGTGGACATGACTGGACATGAATTGGTGGTTTATGGACAGGAATTAGTGGTTTGAAACAAAAACTCCAAGTTCAACTCTGTAACCAATTGTCTGCTTACTGGTTTGGTACCAGTAAGATAGCAGACAACAAAATGGAGCCACATATACTGAACATGTAGAATTAATAAGAGTTATATGTCTTAAGGAAGAGAAAGGAAACTCTGTTGACCTTAATCTTTAAGGACCAGCTCCTGGCAGCACCTAATATCAGAATGAGCAGCATGCAGCTGCTAAATACCTTATTTCATAATTGGAGACATGGACACGTGCTACGTAGGATGGAAAGTTAAGAGTACCTTTCAGAAGCTCTTGACTTTGAAGCGCTATTTAGAGAAGCCTGGAGACATTTGAAAACTTGAGAGTGTTAGAAGTCAGAAAGACTTATCCGAAAGTGATAATATCTGGCTACTAAACTTTTCTGTTTCTTCTCTGAGTATAACTTTGAAACTGATTTTATTTGCATTTGCTTCATGTACTTCAGCCTTCTATAAGGAAATGCCTCATGTGCGATGAAGTATTCCCTGAAGATATTGAAACAAGTCAGTATGAGGCCCATGTGCAGAGCCATCTTCTGGAGTGTCCACTCTGCAGTGAGATCTTTGAAAAGTCCAATAAGCAGGTGTTTGATGACCATATTTTTTGTCATGGCCTGGAATAATTCTGAATCCATATCTGCTCTGTAGAATAAGTGGCAGAGGCCGCAGTATAGAATAGACCAAAATCACTGTATAGGCTTAATTCATGCTAAGATCACCCAGACAAGACTGACTATGCCACTAATACTGTAATTCTGAGCTTTCTGTTCCATGCCGCGTATGACCAGCACATAAATCAGGTCAGACATCCACATCCTGAGACTGAATCACCATCATCAAACTTAAGTCCTCTGTCTTGGATCAAGTATATATGCTTGTTAAATGAGTTACAAATCCTATAACTGGTAATTTAGTTGAATGTGGTACCAGTTCTTTAGAACAGGATTGGCCATGTAACTGTTCATTCAGGTAGGGATCCAAGTGATGGGATGTAGTACAGCAGTTTTCTGTACTTGGCTGATACATCTCTACTATGATGGTTTTATTCTTTAATATAGCACTGTGATTGCTAACCAAAGACCAGAAGCATTGTATAATCTTTCAGGATCACACCTTCAGTCCTGCTCAGCTTCTGGAATGCAGAATTAATAATAAGTAAAAAAGTATAAATAAAAATACATCTCTTCTTTCACCATCAGTCATAAAGCAAGTGAAAGATACATATTTATAAGGAGACCGAATATCTGTTCGCAGATCTGAAGGTCTGGGGCCCTCCTTCCAGCAAAGTAGGCAGCACGGCTTATTCTGGGGTGAGGCACATGCACTGTTTTCTCCATCGATCTCAGGACGAGGAAAACCTGAAATTTCTGAAACAGGGAAGGTTGGTATGGCATGGCGCCCATAGAAAAGCAGTAGCTGAGCTGTCTTGGCAGCACAGAGGATAAATGGTCCCTCAGTCAGAAACTGGGCATCCTCATTTAAAGGAAATGATGAATTCGGATTATTTCTTTTTTAAGTTTCTAAACCTTCTTGATTTAACAAGAAGAGCCTGTTCTCAAACCAAAATGTTGAGATGCAAAACGTAAGTGCCTTGAGATGTTACAATGCTTTGTGCACAGATTAGCCAGTTACTATTTTTATTTCTGCTTCGGGATTTTCAGTCTATGATTAACAGCTCTTTTTTCCATGCAAACACAAATGGGGAAAGGTTTATTATCCAGCTGTATTAGTCCATGTTTCCTGCTGAATATCTGAAGCAATAGAAAATGCTATGAAGTTTACATAGAGTTTTAAGAATATTTAGAGTAACAAAGCCTTCAAAATGTTTTACTGTTTTGATTCTACACAAACTTTTTATCAGTCTAGGTTTAAATAGAGTATTTCTGTCTTGAGATGTACTATACTGGTAAGCGTTATTTAAAAAAACTGTAGAAGAAAGTAACAGCAAACAAAAATAAAAGCTATATGGAGAAAATCTTTGAAAAAGATGTCTATGTCTGTTCATTCTTAAAGAAATAAATGGGAGGAATTGATGGGGTCTTAAGGGAGCTGTTTACAGGCTTTCAATTACTTGCTGAAGCCTCTGTCTAACAAAGTACTTAAAGCACCTCTCTGAATAACTTTAAGCATGCAACGTGCTATCCCTACGGGTAGTGAGACTGTTTCTGTTTAACAGAAAGCACATACTTAACTGGTTGATCCTAGTGGCTCCTCACAGCATGGGAATATATCATGAAGGCCAAAGGATAGTATGGGATAACGAGAACGAATCAGGAAAGTAGAATGAGCTGTATGGGATCTGTTTGTTCATATCTGTTCCCAATAGTGCTGATCTAAAAACCTAGAGCTGGCTGAATTTCTTTTGTGTCATAGGAACATCCAGCGTATCAACACCTTTCTTTCCCTAGGCTAGGAGAAAAAGCTGAAAACCTCCTCACTTGCGATGATAAGGTATTATTTAAAAAACACTTGGTATTGTACATGTTTTGACATTATTGATTACTATAGTATATGTCAACATTCCTGGCATAGCTTTATCTCAATTTTGACAATCGAACATTCCATCAAAATGAGGCTGATTTTTAACTGAACACTTGTTTCCTCAGGGAAAGTCCCATTGTTTTTCAAGTAAATGCTTTTCCCCCCCAACCTTTTCCCATACGTCCTCATTCTAAATTACATTTTTCTTCTTCTACTGCTTTGCACCTTGGCAGAAGCAGATCAAACGTGGAGAGACACAAAAGCAATTTTTACTAAAACCCTGGTAGTTTAACCAAATGCCAGACCTCTTTCCTTTCTACACAATTGCTAGTGCTGGCTTTAGCAGCTGGTATCCTAAACCCAAACCCAGTCACCTGGGGTTAGAGTTCTGTCATGATGCTATCTATGTCCTTGAGCTACAGGTGCCAAGTGTCGGTGCCCCCAGATTGTCTCTCCATCCCTTTCACACGGGTACCTATCATTTTCCCCTTGACTGCTCCTATCATTTCTACAAGTCTTATGTTGAGGTGTCAGCCCTGGGACACAGGCAGCAAGTGGGTGACTGGCAGAGGGGGTCAGACTGCAATAAATCTCATGAGGATGCTGGCTTTTTGAAGTATTTTGAGGTATGTCATTTTTTTTCTGTAATAATGACACCGATTCAGACTCCCAGCCATATACTTCAGCCTGATGCAGGTCATACCTTCCCTATCCTGGGCAGCGAGGGACCAATTTACCCCTAAGCACAAATTGCATCATATATTTTCTGACCAAGTTTTCATTTTGCTTGTAATTTAGAGTATTATTTATGTTACTGCTGCATTTAGCCTTTGGAATCGTAAGAGGTTTCAATCCTATCTCAGTTTTATGGTTTAATACAGAAGTAGCTCAAATGGCTGATAATTAGATATAGTTATACTTTGGATGAGATCCAGTATTACATTGATATGTATTGGATAAGGACCTTGAAATAAATTTTCAAAAGGGACAGTAGAGGTTTGGCACAATTTATACCCAAACTCATGTAGGATCTGAATGGGCATTCATTAGAAATGTATCTAAAAGGAAGAAGTCATACTCCGTGGGCCAAATCTCTGTGAATATCTATCTTTTTAAACCTTTACAGGGCTTATCAGTTTGGTCCAGCTTAGGAACTGGCCTAGTTTGCTTTCCATCAGCGATGATTGCTCGGATGCAACGTAGCGTTTTCTGTTCCCTTGTCCAGGCAAACCCACTCAGCCTCTGAGAGCTCTTCTTGGTCCTTTGGCTTCTTGGTCCTTTTGCTTCTCCCTCATTTTTCTCAGACCCTTTGCCTTCCTTTTCGAAGAAGCTGGTTCTTCCCTTGTGCTTTCTCTCCCATTCACACAGAGTATATTTTGAATATATCTGTCCCTGTCCACAGCACATCATTTTCCAGTTAACAGGTATGTTTCTGTATGTGTAAAATGCAAACCAGATGATAAATTCTCTCAGCTGCAAAGACACGCTGCTGACTACAGTCACAGAAGGCATCACATACTGACTGATGTCAGTTCATTTCACAGGAAAAACCGTTGTTTTGCCTGGGAAAAGTTATTTCTGGTTCAGAAAAAAAGAGACTGTCCACAGGGGAGGCGGTTACAGATTCCCGATTCCCAAACTATTTCAGCCCTGAAAGTCAGAGTGTCTGAAAGGATGCTGAAATAACTGACAGCCACAGTCCCCTTCTTTGCTTGAACAGCCTCTTTCCTCCACCTGTTCTCCTCCTGGTTCCTCTTCACCTATCCATTTCTTCTTTCCTCTTCCTGCAGAACAACTTGGACCTTCAGCATTGTCAGTCTCCTCCAAAAAGACAGTGCTGAGGTTCGGGGTGTGGATGAGGGGGAGGCAGAGGCATGGAGTACAGTCCATCTGGCAGTGCTGCGTCTGCCTGCCTCTCACCCGGCAGAATGCAGTCTGGGAGAGCTGCTGCTGTTGCTTTTCTTCGCTTCACCTTAATAAGGCTCCCGTGGAGAGCAGAGGAAGCTGAAAGGAAATAAAAAGATTCCTGACAAAAGGAATGTAAAGAGACAAGATGCAGGTGAACAAAAAAGGAAAAGGAAAGCTGTGTACAAGCCAGCAATTGAGTGGTTATAGTTGGAAATCAACTTGTCCGTTTGATTTTAAGACACAGCAGAAGTGATCGATAATTCTTTACAGCAGCAGAATGCACATCTAGGGTTTAAACTGTTTTGATCATCAAAGTCCTTATTTCAGCTATCAGTCCTGTGCTTCCTAAGTGGAGGTGCTTCCGTATTTAGCATGTCAACAATGGGAGGGGAAGGGAGCAGAGAAGTGCAATGGTGGAAAAAAATGTTCTAAAATGACACTTAGACAGACTGCCACACTGGTTTAGGTGGGGCAGCTCAGAAAAATCTGGGGAAGGAAATGCTCACAGACAGCTGTGAGACTGAAAAATGAAGATATTACACTTAGGCGGGGTGTGTGTGTGGGGGGGTTGTCGCTTATATTATTTTGTAAGGACACATTGTTTATCTTTGTTCTGCTGTGAAGATCCAGACTGACCTATTCCTGCTTGCACAGGAGTCAATGAGTCCTTTTCTCTCTAGTGCACTAGTACAAATAGAGAGTGCTTAGTGGGTATATAACGGCACGAAATCCAAACGCTCCATTTATCACCCTCTTTGTACTGAATTAAATCACTACGTGAAATGCACTGAAGAATCGAACCTTTATTGTTTTGTTGGTGAAAGGATTGGGTCCCAGAATTACATCAGTTGTTTTCTCTAAACAGCTATTAGCCTCCTCCATTATACTAACAGAACTGGTTTCCATCCTCTGGCTCATTTATTCCAAACCAGCATTATTGAAGTGAATGGGGTCTAGGCCCTGGATATTAGAAGAGCTGTTGGTCTACTCATAAATAACGAGTTGTCAAGGATTTTAATGGAAACCCTTAGAGTGCTGTAAATCTGTGCAGTTCTGCCTGCATCCCCTCCCTCATTTCCATCACAATATCACTCCAGTGGGACTGCAGCTTGCAGCATGTGCCAGGCAGCCTAGATTGGTAGGACACGGGGGAAGGAGGGAAAGAAAAAAAAAAAAAAAAAGCTGGGGACGGGGTGGGGGATTCAGAACAGTTGGTACTGCGGAAGCATCTGCTGGGTGGCCGGTTTCGGAGTCACCTGGTCTATTCAGCGTGGTGAGGGGAAAGGGCTATTCATCCAGGGGGGCTGGAGAGGGGAATAACAGAACCAGGGATGCTTGTGGAATAAAGACGGATGTATTGCAGTTTACATTTCGCTCCGTTGGTCTGTGAAGCAGTAAATCTCGGCAAGTAGAGGGTTTTGTTAGGTTTTGATCACATTTTAAGTGGTAGAGCTAGTGCAGCGGTGTTGCATAGACTGTTTTTTGCATTAGGCAAAGAGGACTTTCCTTTTCAAGATGATTTTTTTTAACCTTCCTAGCCAGTCCAAACTACCTTCAGGGAAAATTTGACACCACATCCTGATCCAAACAACGTTTCTGTAGTTCACTAGTTCTGGCCAGAAACTGGGTTACTACAAAGTATGCCCTTTGACTTAGTCATTCCCCAAGTATCTGTAGCTCAGCTGCCTGCTCAGATCATAGCACCCTGCTGCATGCAACACTAAAGCCTTCTAGGAAGAACTTGAGCTCACTTATCCATTCTCTGTTGGCTATATAATATTATGGAATATATCGTGATTGGCACAGCCATGCTTGTGCCTATCCCACTCACAAAGCAGACGGGACTGCATGGGGACCTATTTTACGAGATCGTGTGGACTCTCTGTCTTCTGAGGCACCAGAGCTCGTTAGAATTTGTATGCAAGGTCAGGTAGGCTTAAACGTAGGCTTGCACCCTGGTTTACCATGTAATATAAATAAAAAATTACATTGGTGACAAAGCTTCTACTAGCTTCAGAGTGCCCAGGGTTTATGCTCTTATATAATTACTAGCCTGGCACCAAGAGTCTAAACTACAGCAAAGCCATCAGCAACACAGATCCTAAATTAATGATGTTAAATATAGCTCCTTTCACATTACAACCTCACACGACAAGCTCCAAAGAAGTAGGCCTTACGAGACTTATGTTCTAATTAAGTATTACCCCTGTGTTACAGACAGGGAAACAGTCATGCAGACATGAAGGAATTTGGCCAAAGTCACTCAGTAAATGTGTGGCATAATCCCCCTTTCCCTTGCCAGATTTAACATTCATTTTGAGAAAAGCTGAACAGCACAAGAAGTGAGCCAGGATGGAGAAAAAATGGATGGCTGCCAAAAGGGATTGATCTCCCGGGAGTTTTTAACCGTTCCCAATGGTTTTCCCAGCCTGAAAAACCTGGTGGGGTTCATCAGGCTGTACTTCTCCTCTACTGATCCATAAGCGATTCACCAGTGGGAGCAGCTGCTTCGAGAGTGAGTTGATAACTCAAGCCCTGAGGCACTTACATCTGTACGTCTCGTCCCCTGCCTGCTTCCCTTCCCCAGTAACAGGATGAGACTAGAATATTGCATGTGCTTTTATAATGTGTATTCCTGTGGGGCCTTGGTCATGATTACAGCATCTAAATGCAACCAGAAACAAATAGCGACAATGAAAAAGACAAAAAAGATGGTCAGCCTGAAGATTCTGAACATTTTTTTACACTAAATATGTTTCTATTTAGTAATAACTTGCAGTTTTGTGAGCCACACAGTGTAGTTAATTCCTTTTTTAATAACAGTTATAATATTTTTGAGAGCAGCTGCTGCACGTTATATAGTACAGCTGAGAGAGCCATATGGATTTTTAATTCCTAAGAGTTATTACTTGGTTGTAGCAGTATATATGAACCCATGCTTGCCTTAATGGAGTCATTAGACTTGACAATCCTTCCTTAAAGAGGGCTATTGTTAGAATAGATCTGATCCAAAACATAGGAAAGGTTTGGAAGAGGGGTTCTTCATTATATGAAACAGAGAAGATCAGTAGGTTTTTTAAGCAGCTAAGTGTTTTTTACATCTTCAGGAAGTTCCTTCTCTGTTAGTATAAGATAATTTTAATGACCTGTATTCTGTCTTTTCAGAATTATACCTAGAAAGTGTGCCTTGAGGTGCTATTGGTGCTTTACTCTGGTGGGTTTTTTAACAAATCAGGCAAAATGGGGACACTCAAACTTTCTTGCAAGCTACCTACTAGAATGCCCCTCTGCTCTTAAAGGAAGAAATCTTACAAGAACACTCAAGAGTTACAAACCTGACACATATTTTGGAAGAGGCACTAACTTTGAAAGAGATATTAAATCATATTTCTTAGTGAACTTCTAAGACAACCCCTAATCATGAGATTCTTACACGTTAACCTAAAACGTGGCCCAAGGAGAGACGGAAGATAGACTAGATGCATCACTGCAAGATCCTGCATGAAAATTTCTTTAGTCCCAGTAAAGGCTCCAATCCTTGTGTTTACAAGCAGCAGAAGAGAAAAATATGCTGCTTTAATGTAGAAGCTATATATACCTATATATCACTTGAATGCATCGTCTTGAGTATGCTACAGATTGCTCAAATAAATCTGAGGAGCTCTCTGGATCTTTAATTCTATAGAAAATGTTGGAAAACTCTTAACCTTATGACACATATCAGGCTTGTAAAATTTAAAATGAATTCTAGTAAATCTGCTGCTGGCTGCCATGGAAATGGAGCAGGTTAGTTTAAAGGAATCAGTATCACAAAAAGAAAAGGGAATCCAAGCTTTTTTGTGTGTGCCAAACAATTAGCTTAGAACAACCTGCTCCATTTTTAGCCATCTCAGTCTGTTTCCATGGCAGCAGGAACTGAATTCGTACAACTGTTGCAAATTCTGGATGTAAATGGTGCTACTCATTGTGTCAGAAGCACCAACGGACCTCGGAGTCTAATTTCAGTTTCCCAAAGCTGGTAATTTTGTTTCATTATTATTTATTTAGGATGATTTTTGTGCTGTTTTAAAGATTCAAGACGAGGTTGCTCTAGGGTCTGTGCACTGCCATTAGCCCAGAGTTAGGTTAGCACGGACAGATCTGGTGCAGACTGATCTGCCAACTCTTGGCTGTTTAAAACCTGAAATCCCATCCTACTATCTGCATAGACTCTCACAACAAGGCTTGTCACCTCACAAACACATTCTTGATGGGATGGCCATTGCCGCTTAGGGACCAACGTTTGGCTCTGTCAAGAACTTCGACACGTTGCATCACCTGAAGCTGTTACGGGCCTTACACCAACTCACCTCCCTCTGGCCCCCCAAAATCGCATGCCACAGTGGCCCAAAGGGGGAGCCCTCCACTGCCAGCCCTCCACACGAAGCCTGCCCGCAGAAGGGCAGCAGAGCTCAGAGGTGGGGGCCGGTTTCGCACCACAGGACCCCACCCAGCCATGAGAAGAAGGGACAACTCCCGTGAGGAATCATGCCGCCCTCACAAAGCCCCTCCTCAGACAACACCTCCCAAACTCCCCTGCGCAGCCTTGGCGCCCCTCGTGAATATTCAAATCAGCCCCGTCCTCACAGCTCTGATTGGCTGTGGCCGTTCAAATAAAGCCACGCCCCTTGGAGGACGCCGGGCCGTTAGCGGCCGTTAGGGGGCCGTTGGCTTAGGGGCGGGAAGAGGCCGGGAGGGCTGGAATGCGCATGCGCAATCCGGCGCACGCCCGTGACGCCAGCGCGTCCTCTTGTCGTAACAACACCTGCCCCCTCGCCCCTTGCTGTTTTTATCCAATCAGAGACCCTTCTGGCCGCTTGGCCCAATGGAGCGGCGATCTGTTAATAAAGGGGCGGGGCGGAAGAGGGGAGGAGGTTATGCAGGTCGTTTTGTCCAATCAGAAGGCGGGAAAGGGCAGGGGTCCGGTCCCCTCAGCCGCCCGCCCGGCCGGTGATCTTACCTCAGCGGCTCGCTGTGGGCGGGATGGGGGTTGCGCTGCCTGCCAGCCCGGCGGAGGCCCCTGCCCTCCCGGCTCGGCCCTGCCGGTGCCTCCGTGTAGGTCGGGGGGGGAGGGGGCGCGGGGTGCGCCCCTGTCCGGCGGGGTGCGGGCTGCCCTTGGAGCGAGCTCAGCGGTGCCTCCGGGCCTGCCGAGGGCAGTTCCCGGGAATGGCGGGTCTCTGTAAGGGCGCTCCTGGCAGTCGGTTCTCGCCTGGGGAGTCTCCCGCTGGCGTTGAATTGATGCCAAGTCCTGTGTGGCAAGTGCAGGGATGAAACCTCGGTGAAAGAAGTGCCTCAAAAGTTGGGCTGTACCCCTAGATGGGTCTGTTGGGTGGTAGAGGCTGCTCCTGGCACAAGGATGGAGCGTTGGGAAAGTTTCTGCCGTCTCGTGGATGGGGAAGGCAAAATAGTTGTGGTGTAGTCAGTTCCTAAAGGACTAGTAAATTTACGTTTGCACCAAGGTCACAGCATTAACATATCACTTGAATTATTAGAAATCAAAAGCTTTAGTGTCCGTGCGCCTTGTTTTGCACAAAGTTTGGCAGCCTGTCTCAGAATTCCCCCACTGATGCAGTTGACTTCAGACATGTGCTACCAGTCATTAGCCAGCATATTTCTTTATTGGCCTCACTGTCCCCTGTTGTTCTAACACTTGCTCTTTGCGAGTATGTACTATCCCTAATGTTTAATCTTTCTAAAGTACTAGCTTGTGATCATTATACATATTTCTCTAATAATGACTGAAGTTAGGCAAGAAGTCAAAACTTAATACGTCTGTGAGCTCTTGCCAGTATTTTCTGGATTCGTGCCTTGAGAGAAAAACATGAAGAAGCACTGTAAATGGCTCTGTTCCCAATCCAAATAAAGCATTATTCAGAGCTGTATTCTAGGAATCTTTGTTTTTCACCACTCATCAGAAATATCAATGGAACGGTTTGTTCTAGCAGTTATTGCTAGCAAGTATGAATCTTCTGAAACAGTAAGAAATTGTGGGTTTGTTTGGTAGTCATTTATGACTAATTGCCCAGATTATCATCTAAAGCATGCAGTTTGTAAATAATACATCCACAGTGAGCAAAAGCAGTCCACCTTGATTGGTTGCCAAGGTCTAATTGAACAGCAATTCTACGTCTCCTTCTGAGTCCAAACAGAGAATTTGAAATTACAGATCTTCATTCTCTTGAAACTGCTTCTGCTCTGCGATGCAGTGTGTGGAGCTGCTAGCAGGTATGGCTTTTGGAGAGCAAGAGATAACCAGGAGTGAACAGCATGCTGGACAGATTATACCATCTCAACAGACTGGTGACTGGAAATGAAAAATAATCAAGTTCTTATGAGTGTGAGTTACTTAGGCCATATGCATATGATGATCACTTCATTGGTTTTTTTGCAGTCAAAAGGGTGAGGATCGAAATATTTGTTTATGGCTTTTTTTTCCCCTGGACTTCATTCCCCAGAAAATGAGCCACTTCCCTGGAAGGAGTGAGATCTGTAGGAAATATTTGCTGGCTAGGAACATGAGCAGGGTGGTAAAGCCCTTCCCAAAAGAATTCAACTTCTTTCTCAGTGTCTTCCTGAGGAGTAAGCCCTTCTCAAAGCTTGACTTTCTTCTTGGCACAATTATTTTTTGGCTACCAGATTTAAATCCTATTATTTGCATGTCAGAAGGGGCTATCTTCCAGCACATTAGAAGCCTCTCCTGAATACTAGGCAAAGATTAATACGATGGGCTAGAGGAAAGCAAATAGTTTTCTCTGTTTGAAATTAGTGCTGGAAAAGAAATCAGGAAAAATAAGCAATTATCACTTAAAACTTTTTTAAGTGCAGAAGATTGAAGGAAAGTAGTCCCAATTCTTTAATCTTACAATATTCTTACAATCTTGTTTGCCATTACAGCTGAAGTTACACTTTTGCAAAATTCTTGCAAAAGTTTGAAAACCTAGGCCTAGAAAATCTACATTAGAAAGCAGCTTTAATACAATTCTTTCATAAGTTTTGTAGTGTCCCTCTGTTCCATTTCCCTCCTCATAGTTATGACAATTTGTAGCCCAATAGCAGATCAAGCAAACACAAGACCTATCTGTAAACTGGACTCCGGCTGTCAGGGCAGAGGCATCTTCGTCACCACATCTGAGAAGGACATAAAACCTGGACGGGATATGATCTGCCAGCTCTACATCTCAAGGGTAACCCCTCCATTCCATGTTTCAAGATTGCTGCTTTGTCACTGAGCTGGTGTTTTAATATCCAGTTTAGCCTTGCCTTGATGTGGTCAGTCAGCCATAAATAGCATTCACTGGTCATTTTCTTCAGATTCATCACTGTCAAAAGAATTCATCGCTGTCAAAAGAAAAATGTCTACTTTGCTTGTTATTCTGTAAACTCTTGTTCAGAAATGACTTCTAATATTTTGAGAAAGAATCACCTTGACAAGAATTCAGGGCATTCAGGATAGATGAATTGAACAGGGAAAACTTTATCCCTCATCATTGAATGAGCACTTAAAAGACACTAATTTTTCATGAGTCCCATTAAGCCCTATCATCTTGTTCCAAATAAGTGTCTCACCAGTGTTTTTGATTGACACTTCTAAGTCATGTCTCTAATGAAGTCTAATAAAAGAACTTCTGTAAGCTTCTGGTTGTTTGGACTTTCAATAATTTGAGGAACAAACCCTTAATTTACTTTGGTTTATTGTTGACCTTTGGACACACTTTATTTTATGGGCTAAATTTGTTTAACTTTGCATTGACCTCATTGTTATTTTTTAGGGAACATTCCAAGGAAAGAATGAAAGTCTGCAAAGGTCTGGAAAAAATAATAAGTGGTGGAAGGGAGGACACGTGAAGCCTCTGGCTTGGAGAAAAAGAAAGTAGGAAAATAGATTCTCTTGAGCAGGAGATAGGGTGGACTGACCCACAGGCTCCTTTTCTGTTGTTAATACTTCATTCCTTCAAGCCTTTGTGCTTGAAGTGAACTTCGAACGCTCACTGAGCAGTACGAAGACTAGCTACGGCTTTAAGTTAAGTGGAGAACCTGTGAACACTTGCCGTAGTGCAGGCCCAAGCCCTACTTTGATCAGTGTTAGGGACATACACCCCAGTAAGAGACATTTACAGTATCTTTCCCAGCTGAGCACCAGGCTAGACTATGGTAGAAGCATAGCTGGCAAAGAAAGGAGTTCAGTAGGGACAACAGCTAGGCTTACCTCCTTTGCTGTAATGATTGATGAGTTACCGGTGTTGTTCATGTGTTTCAAGCAAGTTTAGAAGCAAGTCAGCTTCATGTTCTCCTTCCCAGCCTTTTATTGGTAAAGTTTGATCTGAAGATTTATGTGCTGGCGACATCCTGTGACCTTCCAAGGATATTTGTCTATAATGAGGGCCTTACACATTTTGCTACTTCAGCATCATCTGACCTTTTGCATAATAGCTTGGTAAGTAAACAAGCCTATTAGCAGAAGTTAATGACAGTTCAATATGTAGCAACCAGAGATACAGAGAAATCATAATGCTTTGACTGTCCGAAGCATCTTTCTCTTGACAATCTCTAGGCACTTCATAAACACTAGTAATTTGTCTTTGTAGTATCTGAGTGCCATAAATAAAATTATGCATGAAATATTTGAGCAGATTCTGTAGTAGTATACAGCATGTGTTATATTATCCAGATCAGTGCTGCATACAAGTTTTGGCACAGTTAGTACTTCTATAAATACATACCCAATTAACTTTCTGTATTATTCTGGTACTATTTTTCATTAAGCACTATTGTGAAAAAAAAACATAGTTATAAGAAAAAGAAACCTTGGAAGGAAAAAAGGTCCTAAATGCTAAGATATTTTGGTTTACTTCTTTATGGAAAGAAGTTGTGGCTTAGCTGATGTCTGGAAAAGTTTCTGGTATACAGTTCTGGATCATTCCAACACAGAATTAGCTCTACTAGTAAGTGGTTGTAGAATGGGGCCTGACTGAGAAAGAGGGTTATCTTCCATTGAAACTGCTGATTTCTCAGAAGTGATGGAATTGGAATGGTGATGAGATTGCAGTGAAGTGAAATTGAAACTGTTGAGCCTCATTTATTGGGTTCTTTAGAGTAATGGGATCAGTATAGGGCTGATCATATTTAGTGCCATTAAATCTTCTGTGCTTAATTAAGATGCTTTGTACATTATGCAGTGTGACCAGGATCACGTAGAGAAGAAGGGAGGAAGCTAATACCTTTCTAACCCTGCATCTTGTTCATTCATTTACAGGATAATGTATGCATGCATCAGACAAATTATTCCATTAACAAGAACAGAGTTAATTCTGCCAGAGAAAAAGACACTGGTAGTAAGAGGTAAAACATTTCTAAGCTACTCCCAGAGGGGGTAGTGTTTACCTTTTCTTGTACATCTTCATATGCTTGACATAGGTCTTTGAAGCATCTCTTTGTGTTTCCCCAATGCACTGTATGTTTTGCTCTTGAATAAATCAAATGAAGAAACTCAGATGAGTAACAGAATTGGACACCAAAATTGGGAAGAAAACTTCACAGAGGGGAGTTTGTACTCCAACTTGACAGCATATATCGGATTTGTTTCAGTTTTTGTCTTGAGATTAAATGCTTGCCTGCTTTTGCTAGGTACAGTGATTTGTCTAATGAGATGTTACCACTCTCCAAACTTTGCTTCTAATCTTTGATCATCCTGCTGTAACAATTCTGCATCTTTGTAATGGGTTTACGTGGCAAGGTTTTGGTAGTGGGGGGGCCACAGGGGTGGCTTCTTTAAAAGTTGCTAGAAGC
>JAVKLA010000081.1:43145242-43160138 GCA_034782735.1 Sagittarius serpentarius
GGTTTCCAACGGCCCGGGTGGTAATGCCACCCCCCCCCCCCCCCCCCGCCACCCCCGCTGCTCCGCGCTCCGCGGCCGCGCCGGGAAAACGCGGAAAGGAAAAACCGGGGGGACCTTTTCCGTGAAAGGAGTCAGGGAGAGGGAAAGGGGTTGGGGATGATCGGTTAATAAATGAAATAATGACATTCCCCCCCTGCCCCCGAGAGCCGTGGGTGCAGCCCGGTTTGCCGCTGGGTGCCCCGGATCTTCCCCCCCCCCCGGGGGGGTTAACTGATGTCCCAGTTAATCCCGGTGTCACCCCGGATCTCATCCCCCGGGCTGAAAGAGTCCGACGGCAAAGCCACACTCCCCGCACCGACGGGCAGGGGGGCAGCGGGGGCCCCGTCCGGGCTCCGCACCTACCGTGTGCGGGTAAAACCGCTCGGGAAAAAAAAAAAAAAACAAAAAAACCAAAACGCAACAACAACAACAACAAAAGCTTCAGGAGAGCGGCTGAGGGGCTGCCCTGGCCAGAAAGGACGGGGAAAGGGCTTTGGGTGCAGCCCCGGCGGGGCCGGGGCCGGAGCGGGGAGACGGGCAGTTTTTCTTGCCTTAAGGACAAGCATTTGGGGGGGATCTCGCAGGGCGGGGGGGGAGGTCACCCAGCAGACGGGAGGGTGCGACCGAGCCTTCTCCCACCGCCCAAACAACCCCGGGAATTGTTGTGGTGGACGATTAGAAGCAGAAAAATTACGCCATTTTTTTTTCTTTTCGAAGAAAAGAAACTAATAAAGGCAGCGGGAAAAAAAAAAACCAACCCAGCCCTGATTTATTATAACAGCGAAACTCGCAGACCGTGCCGATTTTAATTTCTGTTGGACAAAGGCAACACTACAGTATATAACCCGTATCCCCAAAAAGACCGTAACTCAAAGCCCCACCTGCCATTTTGATGGCAAACCCTCCAGATCCGTGTCCCCGAGCTGCCTGCAGGCTGCAGCGGGACACGGCAGCGCGGGGCCCCACCGCGAGGGCACGGCTGCAAAAAAGTGCGGTAAAAGCCTCTCCGTTTTTGTTGTTTTCGTTTTCTTTGGGTATTCTTTTATGGGCACACATAGCAAATAATGAGGAGGCATTTTTAAAATAATATCGGAGACATATTCTCGCCGGGGGGTAACGATTTCACAAAATACAAGTTTCAACTTTGAAAATATTTCTGTAAAAATATCCGTGCTTATATTAACCGTTTATGCTGTAGAAAATGTTGCATTAATTCACACTCACAGCCAGTATTGTTCTTCCAGAATCGGAAATAAACCTCTCCCTAGATCTAGACACCGAGTTTTTAGGCTACAAATTATGATTTGTCTCTATTTGCAGTTACACTTCCCGCAGGGTCAATTAAATTATCTGTACCAGTTTCTCTGTGTGTCTAAGGTTTTCCTTTGCTCGCTGCCTGACTGAAGAAGAGGAAAGTGAATCGGATACACACAGTTAAATAACAATAGAAAGTTACAACCGAAGATAAGAAGGGTCCTGCAGCCCCAAGTTTCTCAAGGAAAAGTGAAGAGAAAATTACTTTTGCCAATGGTGAGTGAAACGTAAAGAAGATCTGAATTCTCCTTACACTGTAGTATCTCATGTTGTCGCTTTGCATCATCCTCCACTTCTGTTTTGCAGAAAGTTGTGATTATAGCTGCGGAAAACAAAATAAAACAAAAAAGGCCGTTTCTTCCCTGCAGAAAACCACTGTTTATTTGGGAATTTTCCTTGCACATCTGTTTGGCTTGCAAACAAAGGCGTTTGCAATCTTTCAAATCTTGACTGCAAGAAAATATATTTCAAACACAGCACAGGGAAGTGGAGCCGCTTGTGCCACACACGCAGGCTCTTCCCAGGCAACAGTTCCCTCGTTCTGCGTATTTGAGACGCACCTGATCAGCTTGTAGAAAGCACAAACACATTGCAGCACTCTGTTACCTTTATTTTACTGCTTAGCTTCTAGATTTTTTCCCCCTTCGCTAGAAGAAGTTATTCTTTCTGTCCCTCTGTGTTAAATACCGCTGAAGGCATTTGAATAATTTTTATTATTTGTTTTATTTTACTTTTGTAATTCAAGCTGGTGGTGTTACTTAACTCTTGTAACTTAAGGTGGTGGCATTTCTGTCTTGTTGCATAGTGACTTCATGCAGCTGCATGCACAACTACAAAGAAATAAATGCAGGGAAGAAAAGCAAAGTACCAGCCCAAATAACTGGGCTTACTTAATGTCTGTGTTGCTTCAGGAGAGCCTGGCCGCACCCAGAGCAGGGAAGACCTTTCCCAGTTGGGGACTGATGAGGACTCACAACCGGTACAGCTCTTGCTCGTCATACCCATCATCAGTGTCTGCTGCCTGCACCAGAGGGGAAAGTCAGACCCTCGCTGTGGACTCCTTTCAGAAGATTGGTTTGGAAAAGACGAAGCCTTTTCATGAGAAAGGGAAAATCCAAGCCGTGCTTGATGGGACAGGCGAAGCTTTGCCGTGAGCCAGCGCGGCCGCGTCCAAACCCTCCTTCAGAAAAATCCGTGGACATCAATGCCTAGAGGGAACGATGCTTCCATATATACGTGTATATACGTGCGTATATACCTTAAACCCAGGTGTTTGCCGAAGCCCGAGCCCTCGGCCGCACAGCCGCGGGGGGGTGCGGAGCTCTCCGCGGTGCTGCCGGCCCCGGGTTCAAGCGCGGCCCCCAAGGGCGCGGGGAAGCGGGGGGGGGGGGGGGAGGCGGGTGCTTGGCTGGGGGGAGGGTTCCCCCGGCTGTCAATCTCTGCTGACACCAGTGTGGAGCCTGGCTTCGTGTGTGCGGTGGGGCTCCTGATCCGCGTCTGGGCAGGGGTGTTGCTGCAGGACGGCTAATAAATGCTAACAGCTTCTCATCATTGCTCAGTGGTTCCATGTCCCGTTTTCAGCCTGTGTATTATCTCAGCATTTTCTGGGTAATTAAGTAAAAAGTAACATTTATTGTATATGTTCTGTCACTATGGGTATGGAGTCGGACATGATTTGTTTATCATTTTCCCTGTGATCTTTCTCCTCAAAGGAACAAGACCCATCTGTCGGGCAGAGCAAAGCTGCTCGACTTTAATCCATAAATGTTACCATTTAAGGGGTGCAATCTTTAAAAGAACATAGTACAAGTCTTTGAACAAGACAGTTGTGCAACTGGCATTAAATAGCCTAATTGAATCTTTCACTAACCGCACACGCTTGCTTTGGGCAAAGGTTTTCTCTGTGCAAATATGATCTTGTCCATTTGCTAGGAAATTTATTACTGTTCCAATCATGTGAGTTCCATACCATCTGCAGACTTAAAAGCTTAAACATCATGGATTCATCTTCTGCATGTCCACGTGTTTCATTAAGGTGCCTCATAAATTCATTCTGACTTTCATTAGTTTGCCTTTGCTTCCGTATTACACTTGTTTCTGTCTTTTCAAACCATCTCAGTTTGATTGTCCCTTTAAGCTCTGCCTCTCTGAGCCGGAGACACAATATTTGTTCTGGTGTGTGCGTTAAACTGGAGTCATTTCTTCTGGCTGAGCACCTGTCATTCGAGGGGAGCACCCAAAATCTTTTGAAAATGTTGGCTGCATACTTTCTTCTTTCTCCCAAAATGCCTCTGAACACCAGTGACCCAAACAGGACTGAATTACTGGCAACTCTCAAGTCAACATTTCATGATCTCCTAGACCCTGCTGCTTCTCTCATTTTCCCTGCTTTGTGTGGATGAGCCAAAGCTATGCACGTTGGGCAGAACTCGTGCAGCCGGGTCCTGCCTCCTGCTCCCTCCAGACAGGTTTCCTTTTGCACATTTGGAGAGCAGAGTCGGGATCCAAAGGCCAGAAGCAGAAGGGGAAGTGGGGACAGGCTGCTGCTGGTCTGTAATCTACTCATCAGCTGCTCCTGCCTTATGGGATCAGAGGTGAATAAGACATCCTGCAAGGAAAGCAGGAGGCGAGAGCTGTAAGAACGAGTCTTGCACCCTCTGCAAAAGATTGGAGTCCCAGTTTCAGCTTGCCGCATGACCTCAGGCAGTTTTACCTTGTTATGAGTGTGACATGTATCCACCCAGCATCAGGGATCCCCCACCATCTTCAGACTCCAAATCCATCTTTTCTGTTCCTTGCAATACAAAATCTTTGAAAATGTGTAATATAAATCTTAGCTGCAATCTAAACCCATCATTTCTTGTCCTGACCACCTTGAAACTGAAGAACATGATACACCCCAGTCTTGCCTCCACTTTCACATATTATTTCGGCAATGCTCTGAAATTTCTCTCCAGACTCTACTTCTTTAGACTAGTAAGTCTTCAAATAACTGCAAGAACTCATCACATTTATACAGAAGAGGAGAAAACGCTGTGTAACTTGCAGGGATTCACTGCTCAGTGTTCGCAAAAGGTTTGTACAGGGAAAAAAATCAAAACCCATTGGAATTTCTTTTCTTCCAACTTTGCAATCATTTTGCAAGTCCCCAGTAGGGTTTGGCCTCACATGGCTACTGCAGTGCAATAATTTTTATTAAAAATAATGGTAAAATTAGGTGCATATGAATTATATTGTTATAATATTACTGGATTATATTGTTATGATTCTCTTTTATTTTTTGAAAGAATCTTTATAAATGGCTATGAAAGGGAAGTTTAAATTAGAGAGCTGCTCTGGACATTGGATTTATTGCATTGCATAAAACACTCATCAACCTGCTTGACCTGCCTTTTTCCTCTTTATAGCTTTCTGGGTGATGGCTAAGATGGGACTTTGCCCAGACTCTGCACCTCACAGAAAGAAAGTCACTCCTGATGGTTATCACTGTTTTGTAGACTTTAAGGAGTTAACTCCAGACCTTGCTCTGGCTCCATTTCTGGTGAGTGGATTTTATGGGCTCCTTTTAACTCCCAGCACAGATTTGACACTCTGGCCTTTCGTAATAATCCTCTCACTTATGTTGTTTCTTCTGGAAACTTCTCCTGCTCAGCTTGTGCCAAAAAGCTCCACATTCCAGCTCTCCCAGGCTTGAGGGGTTTTTTTGTCATTTCTGCTTTCCTTCTGTAGTTAACAGCAAAAGACAGGATGGTCCAAGAACTATTTTAACAAGGTTTTGTTCATTTATTTTCCAGATTTTCTTTCTCTGAGCCACACACCCTCACCAGGATGGAGTGACCCAGTGGGATGCCCACTTCCCTTCCCATACTTGTACATTAGGTTTTCCAAACCTTCTCCCTGGAAGTAGCTGGGAAATCACTGAGGTGTTGAGCAGCTCTCCTCGAGTGGGTTGTGTCTACTCAGAAGGATTTTGACCCCTTTTCTTCTCCCCACCTTCCCCTCCCATCAGCTCCTGGACACCTTCAAGTGCAAAGTTAAGGCCATGCTCAAAAGTAGCTTCACTTCTTACTTGACTGAAATGCATGGGACACCTTTCACACACATAGTAAAACATATTTGAAATACTGGCTTGGATCTTTACCGCCCTCTTAGGAAAGAGGACATCTGAAGAAAATTATGTTTAATTCATGGCTTCTGCAATGCGGCATCTTGCAAAATGTTACAGTTTCATGATCCTTATTTTGCAGATGGGGAAACTGAGACAAAGAAGAGGCTGAGCTACTTGATCTGTTACCCAATGATATAGAATGAAACTTGGAATAAACTTCTGCCAGGGTCTTGCTCACCAGCTTGTCCCCACAGGGCAGGTGCAGAGTGTATTTGCTGGTGTGAGAGTGTATTGCACAAATCAAACAGCATGTGTGGTGGAAATCAAATATTTGGAGGAGGCTGAGAGAGGCTACATACAGATCTGCTTGTTTTATCCAAAATACACCTGCATCTTCTGTCTGGGTTTTAAAAAGAAAGAAGGTTAAAGAAGATAAATTCAACAAAAGCCTAATGAAAATAAATTACAAGATATGCTTATGATTGGATCACCTAGCATAAAGTTCTGACTGATTCAAGAGAAACTCCAGTTTACTTTTAACTCTGTTTTTTCATTTTTGAAGAGCCAGTTTGTATTAATGAACGCCTTGTGTAAGGAAGCACTAGCTACCCCAAACCCACACTCCCCCTAAGTTCCCCCATCTGTGTTTTCCATTTTACAGCCTTCCTCCATCACAGTAATTTGAGCTTTTGCTTGGAAGGAGCAGCGAAAGAGGAAAATCCTCCCAAGTATCTCTTTTTAAGCAGTGTTTCTCAGTTCAGTTCCAGCCAGGGATTGCCCTCTCCTGGAGGACAGGAGAAAGTCGCATCCCACGACCCTGCAGTCCTTCCTTTCGGGCTGTAAGCCCTGCACCTGCCAGATCCCAGGGACATTTTGTCTCTCCTGGGGCACACTGTCCCGTAGTAGAAGATTTCCTCCATCAAAACTTGGGGTAACCACACCATCCATTGCTGGCTAAGCTGCCAGCAGCAGAGGGGTGGTTGAGACGGAGGATGACAGAGGTCTGTCCCAGCCTAGAAGGTGAAGGAAAGGGTCCAGGCAGATATTTATTCTCTGTTTCAGAGCATGGACAGGTTGTTCTCGCCAAATACTGTGGAAATCACTGCTACTGGAGGATGTAGAAGCCGAAATTGCAAATGAGAGCCAAAAAGGGATCCAACTTTGGCTGTCAATCACGACGATCCAGGCAGAGCCACCAGGTCAGAAAATTTCTTACCCTCCTGCTTGCCAGAGGCTGGGACATTATCCTCAGCAAAGGTGCACTCTATACATGCCCCTTTTCCCCGTGTATCTGCTCCGAGGCCACGCTGGAAGCTGGGGTTGGTGCTGGAAGTGGGGCTGGATGGTGTTTTGAGCTGACGCGTGTGACAAACCTTGCTCCACCCAGCAGCACCAGTGCTTCTGGGTCTCACACCTTTTGTAATGCTACCTTCTTGCTAAAGCCCAGCCACATTCCCACTAATGACAGATAATGCCGTGGCTTTTGCTCACCCCCATCACCCTCTTGTAGGATGCTGGACAGGCATATAGACATGACCAAGGCCTACCAAAAAACATGTGGGGCTTCCCAGCACCTCACTTTCCACCCTTCCTTGGTGTCCTGCTATAAAAAAACCACTCCAGAAGCATGCCACCAGGTAGCCAGCCTGGGTTACGTGGACTCTTTTCTTTCCCTGGCTGTGTCTCCAGCTCTTTCTCTGTCCCCATTTCCAGCAGCTGCTGCCGCTGCTCGTCCTGCATGCTATGAGGCACAAGGTTTCCAAGGTGCTTGGAGACTTCCACGGGGCAGTGATACAGAAATGCAAAGCATAAATCCTTTATGTATTTAAGTGTCATAAAAAGGAAGCCCACGTCTCCTTCAGCTGCTCTCCGGAGCCCCAGAGACTTGGCCTGATATGAAACAGATTTTTTTTTGTAACGTTGCTATTTGGATAAGGGCACCAGCAGGAGAGAAGGTCCATTTCTCTGCCTAATGGTGCTTCAAACACTCTTGTGAAGTTGAATTAACACCACTAAAGGGAAAGATTAGAAGTCACTTTAAAGTGGCTCTGGGGGAAGTTTTCAACCCAATCTATTTGCACCCATGACACTGTATAAAGATAGAGCTAATGGGAGTGCAGTGAAGTCGTAAAGACAGGCAGCCTTGGTTTTAAATTAACAGGAGCATTATTTACACCTAGGACATGAGATACAGTAAACCCTTTACATAATCTCTGCTACTTTCTAGTTTTCCCCCTCCTACATACTTAGTCAATATTAAAGTAGTTAATTAAAAAGACAATATAAAACTTCAGAAAGGTTTGATTCCCCTTTTTTCTTTATTGAGGGATTCATTTTTAAGGTTGGTTGGTTTCTGTCAAGATAAATACACAATATCAGTGTTTTATTCTCCAAAGAGCCACTGAATGGGATGCTAATAAGATTAAAATGATAATAAATAAGCCCAACAGCAGCTTTTATGACCTTGTTTCTGCTGAGCTCCCTTTTCGTTCAGTTTTGCTTACACTCAAGCCTGAGCTCATCCGCCACACAACTCCAGCCCATCCACCATGGCACAGGGACCGGTTATGGGGCTGCTTTCCCCTTTCTCCACCCACAGGAGCTTTACTTAAGTCTGCTACAACCCCTGAAAACCCCTCATTGCCTTCAGGAGGCTTCAGACCTGCAGCAGAGCTCTGCGCTATGCAGGAAAGGCTGCAGAGGGAGGAAGGCGAGAGGAAAACCGAGGCTGGGGCTCAGGGTGGATCTGCAGACCCTTCTGCATGCAAGCAGCACCCCATAAGCCCCCCCCAAAACCAGGAGACCCTGCTGCAGCTGCTCGGCTGGTACCCAAGGCTGCCCCTGGCCTCTGCGACCCTCTCCCGTGGCCTCTCGGCTGTGGTCCCGCTGTGTTTGGCAGGCTCTGGATCAAGCCAGGTGACCTCCCTAGAGCAGCTCTGCTCTGGCCTCCCTGGGCGTGAGCTTATGGCTGGGCCAGGCTGGGAAACATTGAACTCCTTAACATTTATTCTTTACATTTCCCCTTCCTCCAGAGGCACTTCAAAAATCAATTGCGGTATAAAAAAGGCATTTTGGAAACAGATTGATGCCTTCTGCTTTCCCTCAAATGCTTCAAAGTAAAGAATAAATACCTAAGCAGAGGGGAAAGTGGATTTGACAGCCATTTAAATCAATTAGAGCCCAAATTGTACCGAATCAGATCAGAAACGCACAGCACCGTTTCCTTTGCTGCATTTTGGGTTAGTGTCATCTCGCTGCTACGCACATAGGAATTTTTTTAATATATATTGGCAGAAATACAGCTTGAAATGCCAGTAATAGCACAGGTAAATTAATTCTCACTTTCTCTCCCAGTTCCAGTTTTTCCCACTCGGTTAATTCTTTCTCGTTAATTAATTGAGCCCGGGGCTCCCTCTAGCGTCGCTCGGGGCTGCTCCCGGGGTAAGGGGCTGCCCTCGCCCCGACCCTCTTCCTTCTCTTCCCAACCACCGGCCCCGAAAACGGGAAGGAAAAGGCCTTAAGGATAAACTTAAGCTTCACAACAAGACCTGGCCTGTGGAGTTTTACTGCAGATCTTTCTGTGTGTGGCTTGCACGGGTGATAGGATGAGGTCCCCATTGCTCTCTTCAAAAAATATTGAAACAGAGTCAGGGCTTTTCATCCCTGAGGTCATTTAGACCATATTGACTTTGGCAGAAGATCTGGAGCTGAGTCTTTTCAAATGCTGGGGCTTCAGGGAGGTGGGCTGAGGTTGTGTTCAAGGTCCTGGATCTTAAAACAGTTTCCTGTGTGCTTCGTCCCTCTTGGCCCAGAGGATTGACCTGCATGTATTGGAACATGGACTTTAATGCCGTGTTAAATAGCCAAAGGGATCTGCTGCCAGCAATGCATGGTGCCTGCAGTGCTGCCTGGTTTGGGTGGGATGTGCAGGCCTTCAGTGGGGGACATCAGCAGGATCATGCCATGATCCTGCTCACACCACCCATGTAATCTCATCCTCTGGGTGGGGGCACAGCCTGTGCACAGGTACCCAGAAGCAGACAAGCACAAACCTCCATCTCTGTGGTCCGTAGGCACAAGCCAAACGGCTCTGGACCGCTAAAGATGTTACTTTCCTTATTTGGATGGAGATGCCAGCAGAGAAATAAGGTTTCTGCAGTCTGTTCTACCCTTGCTGCCCTGAAACAAGGCTTGAAGTGCTCTTTGCTTCTCTGATTGGTAAAGCTGAGGGGAAACTGAGGCACGCAGCTGTGTGACTCCCCAGAGCTCTGCAGGATCTCACAGAGGGAAGGCTTTCATAATTGTTGTGTTGGACACAGATTTGAGAGACAGACTCCTGCTGTGCCCCTGTGATATTTCCCTGCCCTTGGGAGAATCTCTTCCTTTCTTCACTTTCTGCAAAGATGCTTCTGGGCAGCCGACAGTGGGATGCTCTTTCTAGCGCTCTCCACAGCACCTATCTCCATAAAACCGCCAGCATCAGGGCCTCCGGGCCTGCCCAGAATGCAAATAGTAATAAATAATGGGGCCTTCTGGCTCCAGCCATCCTGCCCCTCCTTTCTCCCCTCCCTCAGCTGTGGCGCATCTTTTGGGGGGTCTGCAGGTATGCGACCATCCGGAAGAAACCCATAATTCTTGGGGAAGTTATCCTTTCTCGCCTTGATTGAGGCATTCCTCTTTGTTTGGAAGACTTTTCCCTGTGATCTCCAGCAGACACACCTCAAGTTTCAATCCCAGCCTCACACTCCTGCTCCTTATTCAAGACCGTGACCTGCGACCTTCAAGGTCAGACATCTCTAATCCCAAGAACAACATCTCTCTAGTCAACAGGGGGATCTCTCTCTCTCTCTCTCCAAATTCCTCAGATCTGGCTACACAAATCCCTCCTCCTCCTAGAAAGGCAAAAAAAAAAAAAAAAAATCCCACCGCATTAGTAAAAATAATATATGAGGGGTAGTGGCTCTGGGGGTGGGGTAGGGAGAAGAGACCTTAAAAGGCCCCCATCTCCCATGGAAATGAACTAAATAGTTTCAGGATGGTGCCACAACTTGCCTTTGCTCTGTCGGGAGGGGAGACGCCGAGCTCTGCTGCTGGGATTCACGGTCTCATTTTGCTCTTGGGACTCACGTATTGATTTGGGGGCCTTTTAATTTGATTCTATTTCTTAATCTAAAGAATAACTGGCGGACTACTGGGCAGACCCACACCACCTCCCAAACACTAGGAACAATCACAGAGCTGGAGAAGCCTTTTTTGGGGGGCTCTGTTTGGGATCCAAACCTTCAGAGGCACTGGAGAAGGGGAGGCTGTGTCATCAAGGGCGTGAAACGCTGACACTACACAGAGGAGAACCATAAACCGGAGAGGCGAAGGTCCCTGGACAAGGGCCGGGGGGGGCAAGGGGGAGAGGAGGACTCACATTGATCTACTTTCAAGGGGAGTTAAGCCATGGATTTACTCTTGTGCTTTTTTCCTGCCTGGATTTCCAGTTTTCCCCCTCTTTCACCTCCTTCTCCCCCCACCAAGCTCCTGCTTCAAACTCCAAACTGCACAAGTAATTAGAAGGAAAACCAGCAAGAACAGCAAAGCAACATGTCTGAGGAGCTTCTCCGGCTGCTTCAGGCTGGGATTGGGTTAGGATTTTTCTGCATGGACTTCTGGGCCTACATGGGAGCAGAGTGGCCTTTGGGATGTCCCAGGGCCGGGAAACCCTCAGGGCAAACCAGCCCCAGCACCTTCCTGCAGAGACCAGAGCTGCTGCTGGCGGAGGGGCTCTCCTCGCCGTCATAGGGATCCCAAGGACTTTTAAAAAGCCAAAAATTCCCCGGCTGGAATCAGAGTTCAACTCCAGATGGTCTGAAAATGCTGCGGTTTAAGGCCAGGTGGTGAATCAGCTCTCATTGCAAGGTTTGAGTGTTTAAATTCATGCTAAACCCGGAGGGATCCCTTGCTGGGAAATGCAGCCAGGAGAGAAAGGGACGGAGAGTTGAGTTAAGGAATGAAATGAAACCGTGTCCTGGGAGTCGGGTCGTAAAAAGTTGTTACCTGGTAGTTTTCAGGCTCAGGAGATGTAAAGTGACTTTTACAAGGAAGGTTTCTTTATGAACCGGGGGCACAAGGACTGTCGCCGGGGGTGCCCCTGTGCTCCACCCGACCAGACCTGGACCGGGGTGCTCATCCCAGGGCCAGTCGCTTCCAGCACCGGCAGCGAAGTACGTTAATACCTGCCGGCAGCAAACTTGGGGAGGCAGCGGTTTGGGGTTGTTTCTAATGTGATTTGTGTCATATGGCAAAAATCACTGCGTGTCCCCCGCTCTTGGCACCCACCGCCCCGAGGCCCTGCACGATCGTAGCCGTGGGGCTTCAGTATGAAAACCCAAAAGTGAAGTAAATTTAGTAAAGCCCGTCAGGTTGGGGAGGAGATGGAGTCCCTGGCTGAAATCAAGTCGAGGAGCAATTGTCAGGATTTGGCCCGGAGTAAAAGGAAGCAAAGCCCCCACCAGCCTTAACGGCGTGTATTCAGTCCGGGCCCTTCAGCGGCTTCCCCCGGGCGGTGATAATGCCCTGAGCCCTCTCCAGCCCTCCCTGCGGAGGTCCATTTGTCATCCTTGAGTATTTCCAGAAGAAAACCTCTCGAGAAGGCCGAGGGTCCTTTCCAAGAGATGATCGCATCCCCTGCCCTCTTCCCTGCGAGGAGCGCAGCCCGCGGGATCCAGCTGCCTTTTCCTCCGCGCTTTTCCGACAAACGGATTTTTGCTAAAAAAAGAAAAGAAAAGGAAAAAAAAAGAAAGAAAAGGCATGGGGGGGAGCAGATCTTCACTCCTTTTAGCTGAGACACCCTGAAACTGCAATCCTGAACTTTTCCTTTAAAAGTCCTGCTCCCGTTCCTCCTCCCCAGTTCCCCGACGGCTCCTGGTGATGGGGAAACGGTAACGGCAAGGGAGCGAGTGTACGGAGCGGGCCCGTGGCTGCAGCGGGCCCGGCGGTCGGGGGGACGGTCACGGTCTGTCCCCCTCGGGCATACGCTTGTTTTACCCCCCCAGCTCGCTGGAAGCACCCACGGGTGACCCTTTGGACGGCAGGATCAGTGTGCAAAGCGGATCCGGACTTTGGTCCCTGGGGGAAGAGGAGGGGGCAAGGCTAAAGGGAAAAGTGTCCCGTCCCCCCCCCCGCCGAGGGACCGCAGTGCAGAATCAGACCCTGGAGGAGAAAGGTGGTTTTTTTGTTTGGGTTTGGATTTTTTTTTTAATTAAGGACTCTGTGCAAAGGCCCATTGCGAGAGCAAGTGGGGAACCGGCTGGAATAAGAGATGGGAGGCAGGAAGGAGATGAAATGGGGAAAATCACCCCAATTTCACAGCTCACGGCTGCGGCTTGGAGAAATGCGGGGAGCAGATCCTGCGCGCAGCCCCAGGTCAGTCCCGGCCAAGGAGGTGGGTGGGGGGTGTCGGGGGTGGAGGGGGCTGGAAAGGGGGTAAATACCCGCCGGGACTCGGAGCTCTCGGAAATGTGCCCTCTCGCTTCCTCCCTCGGTTGTTTTATAGCGGAGGTTTGGTTGGGTTTAGTATGAGGTCTATTTTTTTTTTCCTCTATATGAAGTTTTGGTTTATACTTATGGTTTCCAAAGTCTGTAAAATCCCTCTCCTCCTTATTTTTCCTTGTTTTTTCTTCCCACCATTGCCCATTTATTAGCTATTTAAATTGGCGTATTTTTATATTTTTGAGAATGCGTCGCGAGTATAGAACCAGATGCAACTGCAAAATGTCTCCTGCCGGCGTAAGCTTTAACAGGTTTCCAAAAACACCTCGACGTCGCAGGCTCATTTGCAGAAGGGAAAGTGTATTACAAGTGAAGAAATTAGGTAAAAAGATTTCCCCTTTTCTCCATGCTCTCAGTCCTAGCCGTTTTGGAAACGGTGCCTCCAGCCATCAGAAACCCGCCTGTGCTGTTGGGATCTGATTTCTTTTCTTCTTTGCAATGACAGCCCTGCAGAGGATTGTGCCACAAACCATCATTTTTCTTAAAGACAGAGCCAGAATTAATTCACGCTGATTGTTAAATTGTCCTATGCGGCCAGGCATTTAATCCTCCGTATAAATCCTTTCTGAAGAAAGAGCAAGCGGGCCGGGTGCCGTCCTCCCGGGAAACCCAGCTTTCCCCTGTGCTGGCCATGCCTCCAAGCAACCCCCAAATTGGGGAGACAACCCCCCCCCCAGCCCCGGCTTTGCCCAGGAGGAGAGTCCCGATCCAGTCACCGGCCAAGAACTTGAATTCCTGCGGGAGGGGGTAGGAAAAAGAAGTTGGCTGAGTCGGAAAATGGGGGGTACATTGCGGGGCGGGGGGGGCTGTTCTGCTTGCTGCCCCCAGACTCTTCGTGCAGCCCGACCAGGCCCACGCGTGTGCAGCTCTGCAGCCCGCGGGGCTCGGGTTTTCCGCGGGAGCGGCCCGACCCCAGCTCCGATTTGGCCCCGGGAAGAGCGAGGAGGAGCCGGGGAGGGGGGGAGGTGGTCCCCCGACCTTTGGGGTGCTCCATGTCACCTCCCGACTCATCCCTCCGTGGGTCTCAGCGCTACAGCAAGAAACCCCAGCCGGGAGGTCTTCCCTTCCCTAAAAATGCCACGGCCTTTTTGCATTTAATATTTCATATATAATATATAATATTTCATATTTCATATTTAATATACAATGTTTCGTATATGACATTTAATATATAATATTCATCAGAGATAGCATTTCATATACAACATTTAATATATAATGTTTAAAGTTTAATATATAATATTAAATATTGGGGGGGGGGGCCTGCACGTAGCTGTGTGCAGCCTGAGGCAAGGTGCATTGCAAGGAGGGAAAGGCTTCGAGCCCGGCTTGCCAGCGCCGGGCTCAGCGCGGGGAGCCGGACATCAGCTCTCCGCAGGACTCTTTCTCCTCTCTGTTTTTTATTTTTGAGGCTGGGCTTTCATGCTTTGGCACAGCAAAGGGCTTTCCCAAAATAACCCCCGCTCCAAAAATGGGGAGGCTGGAAATAGAGGTGTGAGCAAACTGCTTGGGAGCCGAGCGAGTGGGGAGGGGCGAGGGGAAAGCCGGCGGTAGCTGCAGGTCTTTATATTAAAAAAATACACGCACCCCCAGCCCCACCCCCGCCCTGAAAAGCAGTGAAATTTCCCATTAAAACTGACACCAGGGGATGGTGTCAGCAGCCTCGGCCGCCCCGGATTGGCGAGCTCGCCTGCAGACGCGTTTTCTAACAGATAAGTCAATAGCCAGAGACCTCCCCCCGCCCCCCCTTACCCCAAAATATCTTTTTTGCAAAGCTCCAGCCCGCTCCTTCCCCTGGCAGCGGCGGGGCAGCCACCCGCTCCCCCAGCCGAGCTGGCTGTCGCCTCTCCCCCCTCCCTGCCCTCCACCCTATTGCAAAGGCGGGGGGGGGGGGGG
>JAVKLA010000081.1:43170353-43184594 GCA_034782735.1 Sagittarius serpentarius
CCCCCCCCCCCCCCCCCCCCCCCCACGACGACGGGGACACGGACTCCAGTTATATGGTGGTGACCCCAAAGCAGAGCCAGGGGAATCCGCAGCAGTTACACCAGCAGCTCCCGGAGTGTAAAATCTGCGGCAGCCGGAGCGAGGCAGGCGCCCAGCTATTTCATGGGAGCTGAATATTATTTCAAGGAGGGAGGCGAAGGGGGGGGGGAATTAGTCTAGTAGCCAGAATGTGGGTTCCCGAACAACAATCAAACTTTATTTTAACTTTCTCTCCTTCCAGCTTCCCTTTTCAAATGCACATACGCTTTTACTTTACAGGGGAACTAAATGCTTTATTAACTGCTGAGATTACAAACCTCATTTGGAATTGGGGTTTTTAGCCAGAGTATACTTTCGGTCCTTGGAAAATTGCCCACATGTGTAACTTGTTTTTGCTTCTCTTCAGACAAGGAATTCCCCCCCCTCCCTCCCTCCTCACCACTTACGGATTTTTAACAGACGGCAGCATTCAAACTGAGAGCTAGCACAGGAAATGGCAAAGGTAGATCCTTTGGCTTTTAGGCTACAGAAACTTATTTAACATTTTTTTTTTAAAGGTTTTACTCTTCAGGAGGGATTTTTTTTTGCTGCGCTTTCGTGCATTTGGAGGGGTCCGTGACTGAAGTTTCTTTCATAACCTCTTAGACCTGCCTAAATGTATCATTCATAAATTGTTTGCTTTATGCTGAGGTTTTATTTCTGTTTCCTGACTCTTGAAAAAAAAAAGAAAGTTATTCGCTTGTTGCTGTTGTGATTATCACTATTATTGTTATTATTAGTATAATTTCGGAATGTTTCATATCGTCTAAAATAAACGCTCAGCCCTTTGAAGGCTGGGTTGTCTCAGAATCTGGTCTCCAGACTCTCCATAGCCATGAAGTTCACTCTCAGCTTTTATCCTCTCTTAGCGTATCCTTATCGGCTTCCAAACCTAAACTGAAGAAGTAAATACGCCTAAAGTAATGCAGGTTACACCCCGACGCCGTGTCGGCCTCTTGGTGTAAAGATCTTGGTGAAACCCCCTCCCGTCCTGCCCTGTCCCTGCACCAGGACGGGGGGAAAGCTTCGCACCCCCAGGTCTCCTCCGCCTTCTCCGTATCAGTGATAAAGAGGCAAAATCGACTGGAAGAATGTGCCAGTTCTAATAAATGATAACAACCGTCTTTAAAAAGTGGTTAAATACGTTTCCGGTAAGAAATGGATCATCCGCATTTTTTCTTTCTTGTGCCAAAACTTATAAATCAGTAAAAGGTGGCAATCGCACAGACTTAAACTCTGCATATTCTGAAAATATTTTATATTTGGTTGTTTTCAGCTTAGAAATGCCAACCCAAAGAGCTGTTTGTTAAGGATGGATTTTGGCAGTTGTGCATTTCAAAGCACTATTTGGAAATGATTCCTTCTCTTCACAAACAATAAAGATTATTTATAAACAGCATCTGAATTCAGAAGCCTCTGGCTTTCCATTGCAAGCTGACAATACTCCGAATTTTTCCTCGCAGCCAAATACACTTGGCGCTGATTCTGAAAGCAGGAAAAAGTTTCCACTTCGAACTTTTTTTTTTAATAACTATTTCCAGTTCCACTTCCCTTTACCAACTCACAACAATCCCATATCTAAAATTAATCTAGTTTGCAAACCGAGCAAAACTCGCACATCCTGCCTCCTCTCTCCCAAAGATTCATCCTTTTAGGCTTTTAGACTCCGCTCCGAGGTCACTTTCTCCTTGACTTTTCCTTCTCCAAGATTTTTTTGCAAACAGAAGAGCTTTTCATGCAATTTCTGATGGCTTCTATTTGAGGCTTGAAAATATAAGCACTTATATAGTGTCACCCGAAGCAGGCAGCACCACACGACATGGTCTCTCCAAGCAGACAGACCTGGGATGAAGCTGTAGTTTGCCTTAAGCCCCTCTCAGAAAAGGCTACAAAGAGATGAGCTATGGGGATATGTATAAAGAATAAACTACTGAACAAACGGAAACCTCCAGAGGAGCAAAAGCAAATGGATTTTGCAGATCTTCTTGTGAGGTTTCCACTCACTAGGGATCTGAAAACTCTTGGTTTCTGCCTCACAGCCACACTCCTAAGAGTCTTCTTGGTTTAAATTTATATACTACAGAAAATTATATACTTACATGCTGACATAGTTCATCATTATTTATAGGAGGCGCACCAGGATTTTTTCCAAGAATATATTTATTACAGGTAAGACATGGCCAATCTATCTAGCAAACAGAGAACAGGTGTTTTGCTTCAATTAACGTTCAATAATTTCATCTATACTTATTCAACATCCTGCTACCAACACGGCTGTTTATCCATCAGTTGTATAAACACATTTCCATGTGCCAAGCGAGTTTAATCTCCACAACACACTTAAATCAGCCCTTTCCTTTCCCTAGCTCTCATAACATTTGCAGAGTCCCTCCGAATCTCTTGTGAAATAGTCTGATTTTTAAAAATCATTTCTGAAAGGCAATAAAGCCGAGAAATATGACAATGTGAGCAACCAGCTCGTATTTCACGTCTGATGACACAAGGTCTTTTCATTTCAAAACCTCCCCAACTCTTAAGGAAGTTAAAAGAAGCTGGGGGGGGGGGGGGCGGCCCCCCCCCCCCCGGGAAGAAGGAGATAGCAACGTGAAAAGTTGGAAGAAACAGGAATTTCCCCCCTCGTTTCACACAACCCCTGTTCGTGGTAGATGCACTGGAGAGAGCAGCGATCCTGCCCCATGCTGCTCACTGGTAGGGGATTTCTCTGCCTTCCCCGGTTTAAACGCGAAAGGGGTGAAGTGGAGTTACTTTGGATTAACCCCCCTGGAAAGGAGAGGAGAGTTTGCAGGTCAGTGGGGAGTACTCACCTGGGGACATTTACCCACGGCTGGCTTGGCAAGGTCTTAGCCCAGAGGCTGCGAGGGCTCCCCAACCACTCCTCAAACCCCACCTTGGCTGGAGCCTGCAGACTGAACCCGCTTCTCCAACACCGGGAGGATTTTGAGCTGGTTGGGGGGCTCTTGCTACCCCGATGGATGCAAAAATTAAAAATAAAGCTGACCTCCGCAATAAGCTCCGGTTCTCCTTGCCCATCATCCCGACCCTCTCCATTTTTTTTTTTTTTTTAATGAAAATGGACAGCTTCCTAATAGCGTCTCATTTAGAGCGGAGCTCTGGTCCTGGACATGGGGAAACGTGTCCCTCCACCAGGCTGCAGGACAGATGCTCATGGAAAAGCACCGCTTATAGGAATAAGGGGAAATGTAAGGCTTTGGGTGTAGGTTTTTAAGCGCCTTCATAGTCTTCCAGTACCGATAAAACACCTCTGATAGCAATTTGCCACATACGTTTTGTGTAGGCACGGGCATATGGATGCATACGCACCCACACTCTCATACAGACAGAGGGAAATACGAAAGATATTTTTCCTTCATTTCAGGCGGCTATTAGCACCCTTCAATGTTATTATTAGCCTGCTAATATAGACTTCCATCTCTATACACTTCAGGAAGGATTCGCGATGATTTATCATTCCTAGAAATCTCTTTGCCCTTCACTTTAAATATCCTTCAGTGTTGGGGTGAGAGGGAGAAGGGCGGAGGGGTAATAGATTAAAGGAGGCAAATTGATCCAGACTGTTACAGCTGAAGTCCAGAGAAACACTTTTGCCGTAATCATAGAGAGCACCTTTTCCTTAACCAACATTTACGACGCCATCGGACCATCTTGCAATAAACGGATTTATCATCATATCTTGGTAAAACTGACCCCGTTACCCCGCATCATTTGGGCTGGGAGCGGCACCGAGCTCTAACCGCTTGTCAATCATTCCCTTCGGTGGAAGGAAAAAAACCCGAAATCGTCGGGTTTTCGAAAATACACGGAAAATGCAAGCGGGGGCGGGGGGGTGGAATGTCGTTTGACATGCACAGACACCCTGCGCACATACATGTGAGGTGTGAGGGGGGGGCACGGTGACTGAAAACGCGAGGGATTCCTTTTTTGCCCCCTTTCTTTTCCACAGGCAATAAATTCAAGGCTATAAAAATCAAAGAAAGCTAATGTAAGTTTTATTAAACTATTTAACCATCACAAGTTTAAGGCATTCTGTAACAAAGCCGGATCAGTGGCGCACTGTATTTTACTAGCCTTGTAAAGTTAAATGAAGGCTTCTGATTTCAGCAATGTGGGAAAGTATTTTAGCCCAAGCAAAGCATCCCTGAGATTATACCCCGAAACATGCGAACATACGTTCATATACAGAGATATTTTAAAGATATTTATATATATATAAGCATAAAGTCGAAGGCAGGCTTTGGATGTATTCAGGGGTTGCGGCTCGGCAGCTTGCTGGTCAAAGTTGCAGTGCCACGTCCATGCCAGTGACATTTTAAATTTCATATTTACCCGCATTATTTTGCCATGTTAACAATCCGTATTCCAGCCCCAGCTGGTTAATTATTTATAACACCCTCCCCACCACTTTTGCTGCCTAGCTTCGTCTTTTTCTTTACAAAAGCACATATATGTGTGCATTTAGGTATGCATGCCTGTAATGCACGCACACATATGTATATGGAACCATGCCGGGGGCGGGGGGGCGTGTTGGTTTGTACTTATTCTCTGGTCTTTTTGCTATCGTACTCTGGAGCCTGAGTGGCAAAGAATAGCTTTTATCTCTATTCCCCCATGATGGTTATTAAAGGCAAAGGGAGCACATCAGCATCTTTCTTTTAAAAAATAAATACATAAATAAAAAATCCTCCCTCCCCTTCCGGACACCCCCCACCCCCCCACCTCACCCCCAATAATATTTCAGGAGCAAATCTAGGAAGGGTTATTAGCCCCAGCTCTGCCCGTTTGGTGGCTTTTCGAAACTCCTGACGTTTTGCAACATTGCATAAACATAAAACAATCCATCCTTGATATGGAATGCAAGGGCGGATGACAGCGCAGCGCAGCCCCCTCGGCTTCGATTGATTTACGCCGAGACTGACGCTTTATCAGGCACACGAAAAAAGTTTGACCAATCATTTTGCTGGGAGCTCACAACACAGCAGCCCAACTGTACTTTGTTGGCTGGGAAGTTGGAGAAGGGGGTAGAGTACAAATCTAGATCTGTCCTATATATTTTTTTCCCTTCATTGAACCGTGCTTTGTATGATGTCTGAGAATGTCCATTTCTGGGACTCTTAGCAATTATTATGTCGACTCTATTATAAGTCATGAAAGTGAAGACTCGCCTTCAGCTAAATTTTCATCTGGGCAATATACAAGTTCCAGGCAAGCTGGGCACAATGAGCATCTAGAATTCCCCTCCTGTAGTTTTCAGCCAAAACCTCCAGTTTTCAGCGCCTCCTGGACTCCTTTGAATCCACATTCTTCTGGTACCCTTCCTGCCGTCTACCATCCATATATTCAACATCAAAGCGTCCCATCTGATAGCAGGTATCTACGGAGCTGGCTGGATCCAGTACCCAGAGCAGAGAACCTCCCCGGGCAGGGATCTGTTAAGGCAGAGCCGCTGCTGGGCCGTCCCGGGGATGTCCATAAACAGGGAACACAGGAGTACAATTTAGAAACTTCTGCTGCAAGGGAAGGGATCGTTTCCAATCAAAGGCCCAGCTTCGAGGACAATAAAGTTTGTGAAGGAAGCGAAGACAAAGACAGGACAGATCAAAGTAAGTTATAAAAGTGAGGAAGTAAACAGTATAAAAGCTGGAGGAGGTGCAATAAAAGGGGACAATGCTGCGTAAAGTTTAAAATCAGGGCTTAAAGAAAAGTCTCAGCTTGCTGATGCCAACCTAAGGGGAGAGGTGGGGAGGGGAGAGGGGTGGCATTGTCTCTGCCGGTAAATAAAAATAAAAATAAAAATGAGCGTCGTCTCTGAGCTTAAACAGAGTCCAGAGCGGACAAAAGCTGGAGCGAGTCATCCTCTTTCCTACAGAGCGCTGGCTCCGGCAGCAGAGACCACTTTAGTAAGCGGGAGTAAATCTGCGCGGGTGCGGGCGGTGGGGAAGGGAAGGGACGGGAAGGGACGGGGGGAGCGTTTAATGTCGGGGAGAAAGGCAGGGAAAGGGGAGCGGAGGGCGGCGGTCGGGGGAGAAGAAGAAGAAAGGGGGAAAGAGGAGAAATTGCGGAGGAAAAGTTCACGTGGGGGAAGTAAACAGCAGCGGGGGCTTTTCCGTGCCCGCCGCTCCGGTGTAGCCCGGCAGATGCGGGGCCGGGCTCGCTCCCCCCCCCTCAGCTCCTCTCGGGTTTTTGGTGGTAGTGTCTTTTTTATTCTTATTCTTATTCCTTGTGTTTGTTTGTTTAATTGTTTGTTTGTTAAATGCAAAGGTTCCGGGTATGAATATTTCAAAGCCACGCTCCTTCCTAGTAAAAAAAAAAAAAAAAAAAAAAAGGAGGGGGTGTGTGTGCTTCCAACTTAATTAGCTTTTATTTGTAATGTAGCCAGATTGGGGAAACAGTTAAACTTCAGCATGTGCTTTTTTTTCCGCGAGCTGGCTCGCCTTTTTTTCCCCTGAAATATAGAAAAAAAAATAATTTGCCATGAAAATATTTAATAATACTATCAGTAATGCTATTAATAATACTAATAGTAATAATAATGATAATAATGGTTCTAATAGTGATGATAATAATAATAATGCAATGGGGTTTGTGTAAGAAAGAATCAGTATCTTCACCTCGTGCCGATCCGCTTGGTACCTGGTTTCCGTCTGAAAGGTAAACCAGAGCCAAAGCCCGAGCAGGAGGCAAGGAGAGAAACTTGGCTTCTCCCCCCCGGCAAATATTTTGCAGTGAAAGCCGAAGTTTTCCAAACTGGCAGCCGAGCAGCCCCGCCGAGGGTATAACTCCTCGGAGTCTGTGCAGGACGCACTGACACAGTCATTCTTTTTCCCCTTGAATTAACTTCTATTTTCCACCCCCCCCCCCAAAGTGGAACAGCAACAGAGATTGCCATTGCAACCATACGATTAAAAATACAGTATATTCTCGCCCCTCATGATTTCCTCCCCTCCTTGTGCGGATGTTATGGTGAATTTTTTTTTTTCTTCTTCCTATCATTTAACTTGCACGCAGACACACAGGCACACACACACACTCACACACACACAAAAAGAAAGTCCTATTCTATTGTACTGGGCAGAGATCCAGAACAAACTGCAACCGTGAGGTGAATGATTTGAGAGAATTAAATATCCAGGTTCTGTGCTCAATGTCCCTGAAATTGAATATATAAAAATCTTGTCCAAGAAAATGTTATTAAGTTATAAGTAAGTGCAGGGACCCTAGCTAAGAGGATGCTGTGTGGTTTGTACGGCATGTGGTTACCGTGCATATTTTGTTTTAAATAATAGTTTAATTTGGGCTGATGTTGAGAGCCTGCCAGGGCTGGAAGACGGAGCTGTTTTGCAGAAAGTACTTCCACCAATTTCCCTGACTCTTTCAATTTTTGAAAGTATTTCGTAATAATGAATCTCCACCCTGTGTACGGCACAGGGATCTGTTAATTTATTTGCTGGATTTTAAAGAAAAGCTGTGCCAGAATCTCTTCCCATCCACTTTCCTGTTTAGGGATTTGTGTCCAGTGAGTAGATAAAGCAACACTGGCGTTTAAAATATCTTAGATTTTAACGATCCAAAATATGACCAAAAAATAAAACCAAACCGAATAAAAATCTGTTATGAAGCAGAGCCCTCCATTGCCATTAAAGGATGGGTAGCAGGATTAACAGTATCAATTATTAACAGCTTTCTTCCTCTTTAATATTTAATTCTGCATATTAGATCAAGTCAATTACATTAAGGAAATAGCCGTGCAAATTTGTAAGAGGCAGTACTTACAGGGGAAGATTAACCGGATTATTTTTTAAAAATATTCAATATATTTCATTTTACATAGAGGAAACGTTCTGATGGCGTGCGCGTGTGTGTATGTATATATTTATAATGGTCCATTTAATTGGTGTAAAGGTTTATGGCTTCAGTCATAATTTCAGAGGAGGCAAAGGAAATAAAATAGAAATACGTGGTCTGTCTGTAACCCTTCGTTTTACTCTTTCCCGCCTCTCCGTTACCCAACGGTCAGCTAATATTTGCATGTGATTAGTAAATGCTCTATTATTTACCCTAAACCCACTTCACCTTTGGGTGCGACCTTCACCACTATCGTGTCTGTGGGGGTGGGTTCTGCTCCCAAAATGTTGTTTTCTCCCTCCCCTTCCCCCCTCGAACGGGCTAATTCCTGAAATGTCCTTTTTGCAAAAGATTCCCACGTAACTTCTCCCACACGCGAGGGTGACGGGCAGCCTGTTATTTATTTTTGGCTGCATTTGCCGCCCTGCAAATGTCCATGTCTCTGGTAACACTGTCCAGATCTCCGGCAGCAGAGTCCATCCAGCCCTCAGAGGATGTTTATTGTATCGAAACCGTTTCGTGCCACAGCAAAAATATGCAGGATTTACGAGAGGTTTCTCCAGACCTCCTCTCTCTGCTCTTGTCCTGCGCGATGTGTCTGTAGGAGTAAATCTGTAGACACGTGGGAAAACACGTCTGGGGAAAAAAAAACCCCCAACATATATATATAATTTTTGCATTGGTTTCTTTGTATATATCGTGCGTAACGTGCAGATGGGCGTTATGCAAATCTATAAGTGCATGTGGGTGTTTACTTGGCATAGATGGACCTGGGGAAAAGTGGGGGGAGCTCTGCCAGTGGCACGTGTGCACCCAAACATGTGTGTGCGCACAGCCACGGGTGTGCCCGGACACATGTGTGCCCACAGCCGCGGGTGTGCACAGACACGCGGGGTGTGCACAGACACAAGGCAGTGCATACAGACAACGCGGGGGCCGAGGGTCCCAGCCCCCCCCTCCCCCCCGCCCCAGCCCCCAGCTCGGGAGGGACAGGGTGCCTGTGCGGCGGTACTTTGGGATCGGGCCCTCCCCCCCCACCCCCCCACCCCCCCCAATCTGCGCAGCCTGTGTGCGCTCTGACGATCCCGTATGCTTTTCATACGGCCTCTGCTGCTGGCTCCTATGGCAGGGAGCATTTTTCACCCGGGCGTGCATATGCGTATGTATAATCTTAATATTTGATGGCATGATTAAAACCTTCTGAGAAACACTCAAGCTGCATCGTATTGATCTTGCTGCTTTTCTTTCAGCTAACCCAGCTGCCAGCTGGCTTCACGCCCGTTCCTCCAGGAAAAAACGATGCCCTTACACCAAATACCAGACCCTGGAACTAGAGAAGGAGTTTTTATTCAATATGTACCTGACGAGGGACCGTAGACACGAAGTGGCCAGACTCCTCAACCTGAGTGAGAGACAAGTCAAAATCTGGTTTCAGAACCGAAGGATGAAAATGAAGAAAATGAACAAGGAACAGGGCAAAGAATGAAAAACCAGAAAAGCAGCATCCCCCCCCCTTCCCCCCCCAGCTCCCAGCCTCCGCGGCCGCGCACCCCCACTGTAGTGCTGCCAAATCCCCCAAACACGAGGGGAGAACCTCCCCGTTTCCCATCTCCACCTTTGCATGCGAGATGTTGCTTCTTCTTCTTTTTTATCTTCTTAGTATTGCCACATAGGAGGCAACTTAGCCAAAACTGCAGCTCCTTTTTGGGGACACATGCTGGGTTTTGTTTCTGTTCTCTTGTTTTCTTTCTCTGTTTCCCCCCCCCCCGCCCCCCTTCCCTTTTCTTCTCCCTGCAGTGTAACACAGACACAAGCTCCTGTCTGAGCAGCAGCTTTCTCTGCTTGCATTTTCTCCATGGAAAACAAGACGGCAAACACAACTGGCCACAAAAAAACCCGGCCCAAGCCCCCACCAAACCTCGCTGTCTTTCTTTATCCACCTAAGGACAATGATTCTCTATAACATTCACAACACCCCGGCGCACACACACACACTCACGCACACGCACTCACACACTCACACTCACACGTTGAGGTGGCCAAGGAACCAGACGATTTAATTAAACTACTGCAAGACAGACACATTCGTAAGACTTGCGTTTAATTGCACCCAACAAATCATTTTCAATTCGCCAACTTTATACCGGGGTAGTTGGTTAATGACAGACCAACTCCCAACTGCGCTGGGTTTCTTCTTTTTTTTTTTGTTCCTTTTTTTTTTTCTTTTTTAATTTGTTTTATTATGCGGGATTTTTATTTGAATCGTGCCATGGCAGATATGTGACTTTGACCTGAAAGTTTAGTACGATCTTTACAGGCAAACCTCCTCATCTGGTAGTTTTATACTGGGTCACTTGGAAGAGGAGAAAAGACAGGGAGGGAGGCGAGAGAGTGTGTGTGGGGCACTCTCAGAGCCGCATTGTAAATTATTTAGGAGAAAAAGGGGCGGAAGAACCCCTGCCAACTTATTCCTAACTTTTAGAGAAGAGGAAGAATGGGATTTTCTAGTTAAAAAACTACCTTAGTAGAGCTATAAGGGAGGGGAAGGCTGTGTTCTTAGTGCTAGCATATTTATAATTTATTGTGAATTGACTTTTCCTAAAGCAGTAGGCTGTTGCAGAGATAAAGTGCCAACCCTAGCCTGTGTGTATTTCTTCCCCCTCCCTTTTGCTGAGATGCTTTTAATACTTGAATGTCGGTGGGGTTTTGCTGGGGTGTGCTTGGTGGGGTTTTTTTGTTTTGGGGTATTTTTTGTTTGTTTTTTCGCCTGAAGCGAGCTCCCGGCATGTTTTCCCATTGCCACCCGCTTTCCTCCGGGGCCCGGTGCCACGCCGGGGCCGGGGCCCGCCGCCTCCTCGGGGAAGGAGCCTCGTCCCGCGGGTGGCACCGGGGGATGCGGCGGCTCCGTGCTGGTGTGTCGTGTCCCCCCCCCCCAGCCCCATCCTCATCCTCACCCGAAGAAGCGTTTAGAGTAACAAATATAGACCTTGCTGGTCTCATGCCATGCCGCCCGGAGCTGATTTCTCATCTGACAGATCCGCGGGAGGTTTCTCCAACCCGCCCGTGCGGGACTGGTTTCCCTTTATCTCTGTAAGACTTAACTTTGTTTTGGGAAGGGGAGGGTGGGAGGCGGGGGAGGGATGGGGAGGGGGGTTTAGTGCCAGTTGATTATATGGTGGGTATTGTAAAATGTGTTTGTGGTTGTGTTTCTGTGAATGTGGAAGCTCGTTTTCTGTTTCTACTGTGGCTTTTTAAGTATGCGAAGAGTTCTGCAGTTGATAGTGGATGGAAAATATCGAAATAAACCTCTCTCGTTTTCTTCGTGTGCAAATTTGTATATTTAGCTGCCAGGAGACTTTCTAGGAACAAGGCGAGTGTAAGGTGGCTTGTTTTAATGGGGGGGGGGAATAGAGAAAAGAAATTTATTTCTGCTGTATATCTGAACGACCCAGTGCTAATCTGATTTCAGAAGCGACTAACTCGTGTGTCCTTAGCGTCAGGTTTTGTGAGACCACTTTTATCTGCTGAACAGAGGTTGCTCTGGGAAGAAGCGATAGGCAGATTTGCGTTTTTGGAAAGTGTTCCTGCTTTCCCCCCCCCCCGCCCCCCGCCCATGATCCAGAGATAAGAATCAAGTAGCTGCGCCTCGGTGCACTGAAATTTCCACCACTTCCATTCCTCCTGAAAGGGGTAAAAAAAATCTTCCTCTCGACAAGAAACCAGACCTTAAGTGTTTAAGATCATTCTTCAGAAAGTTTTTTGGTTGGGTTGGGGTTTTTTGTTTCTGGGTTTGGTTTTTTTTTTTTTTTTTTAATGTCTAGACTTTCTCGTGTAAAACTTTCCATCAAGAAGTAGCTCCTTGGGGGCTTCAAAATTTAACTGTTCTGTTGCCGGAGGGAGTTAAATGTAACCAAACTTCACCCTGTGTCAATGCCCCTAATCTCCTTCCTCGAAACTCAATTAAGAAAAGTAGTTTCAGAGACGGTTTGAGCTGGGGGAAAAAAGTTGGTGGCAGCAGGATTATTTCTCTAAATTGGGATTTATTGTAAAAAATGATAGTGGGATGAAAAAGAAGATTTAGCTGTGTTTAAGCTGGGCAGTCAAATTTTTGAGTTTTCTTTGATTCTTTTCAAGGATGGATGAATTTCAAATCTGCTTCATGCTGAATTGGTATGTTCCTCATATCTGGAACTGAGCATGGACTTGCCTAAACCCTCATTACTATATTTTTCAGAAGCATATCCGTGACTTAATTGATGTTTGCAACCCTTCGGCCAGTAGGATTTAGAAACGTTTTTCACTTTCCTTAGAATTGTGGTAAAGAGCGGATATTTTTAAGACGACAATATAAGGTTCTTTTTAAATAGAATTTAAAATGTTAGTTCATTTTATTAGGAAATATGCTTACTTTAAAAATGTTGGAAAAACTGTCTTCTGTAGCATCAGCCCGGATGTATTTTCCAGAGATGTTTAATGCTCCAGAATAAAAATCGATTTTAGAACAACAGCACCTATATGTCATTGTGTTATACTGCTTCATCTAAAATTTCAGAAATATTTTCATTGTGTTTTCCTGCGTTCTTTAGTGGCTCGTTAAGCGTATTATAAGAATCAATTTTTGCTTAGGTTAAAAAAAAAATGTCCAGAGGCAAATGGAAATCATTCCTCTCCGGTGTAGCAAGTGCTTACTTGGTCCCGTGCAAACTTGCTGCGTTTCTCAGTATTTTTTATTTTTTCTTTTTAAATTGGAGACCGTTAATCTCTGGTTACATCTACCGGTGGTTGGTTGGTTGTTAGTTTGCTTGTTTATTTGTTTGGTTTGGAGGGCTTGATCTGTGCATTCCCGCCTCAGCCTTAGGGGACCAGAAGTAAAGGCGCAGAGTGGACCGGCTTTATTTGACTTTCTTTGGCTTATTCCCTTATTGCCTAAGGAAAACTTTGCTAAAGAAGAATTAAAAACCCAAAACAAACAGTGGGAAACCCCACCCCGCTTTCCCTGCTTGGTATCACCTCGGATTTGACACGCGGTTCCTTTTTCCAAGGGCTCAATGAGGGGTTCCTATAATTCCGTCTCTAAATTCTTTTGACATTTTATTGCTCATGAAGAAATACAAGCACTTGGAAAGTGTTTCTATCTCTATATTTTAAAAACAAACAGACCCTAAGACCTGCTCAGCCCTGCAGGAAGCAGGTAGTGAGAAATATAACCAAGAATCTCTTTCCACTAATTTTTAACATAATGGGCGCTCTAAAGGGCAATATTTCACTTGTTAAAAAAATCCTTTCTTTGGGACAGCTCTGAAAAGAAAACAAAAGAAGAAGAAAGATATTTGGAGCTTACTGAGGGAAGAGAGAGAAAGGGAAGTAACTTGTCATAAAAAAAAGGAAAATTCAGTGCAGTGTGCTGCAATAAAAGAATATGACCGCTATAAAACTTTATAGGGTATAAATTTCTGAAGGTTAAGGAACTAAACGGCTGTAAAGCAAACAGTGCAAGAAAACTTTCAGGAACTCCTAAATTACTACAACGACTTGGGAATGTGGGGAAACCCAACGTGTAAATGCTCTTATTTCTGCTTCAGTCACATACAAAGTTCCCCTCTTTTCCCCCCCACCAAGGGAAGGGGTAGTTAAAAAATAAGGGGGAGGGGGGAGAAGAGAGGGAGAGAAAAGGTGGGGAGGGACTTTTGCTAATTTATTCTTCTCTTGCAGATGCCGTGAAAATCCAGCGCTCTGGATGAGTCCCTTTGTTCTTTTTTCTTTTTTTTTTCTTTTTTTTTTTTTCTTTTTCCTTTAAAGTAATTCCAGGCTGCCAGAATACTGAGACATGCACACAACAACAACAACACACACGCACACACACACACACACAGGCACCCCCACACTCACACACTCGAAGTTCTGGCGAGACGTCTGGGCTTGGGAAGCTCTTTATCGGTTTACAGCCCTGGCCTTCCCCCTCCAGAGCAGAATGACCAATTGTTTAGTCTCGGAATTTGAAACAATAGCGGTTTTCAAAAGCAAACCCATTTTGCCTCTTTTATTGCCGGGTAGAGCGACTGGATGGTGGAGCTTTCCGCGCGTAAAACTTCAGTGCTGCGGGGCGAGGAGGAAAAACTCGATTTTCCTTTTTCTCCCCCTTTTTCTCCCTCCCTTCCCCTCGCTTTTGGCTGGTTGGATTTCCCCAGGTCCGAGCGGGACCCCCCCTTTCTTTCTGCCCCCCTACTCCCTTACCCCCGGCCAGGAAATCTCTCTCCCCCCCTCCCACCCCCCACCTCCGCG
>JAVKLA010000081.1:43184694-43195816 GCA_034782735.1 Sagittarius serpentarius
GCGCAGGCTGCTGCGCCGCGCCGCGCCGCGAGGTGGCGCCCGTGCTCCACGCTAGACGCGCGCCTCCCGCGCTGGGCCGCGGGGCTCCGCGTAACACCTTGATTTCATTAACGGCAGCCACCGGGCTGTTTGCTGGCGAGCATGAATAATCCCGAGGCATAAAATATAGGGTTAATTATAGCTATTTTGCCGATTTTATAGGTTACATCTATTTTTCCCCGCCAGGGTAAATTATGGGAGGCTAAAAAAAGAAAAAAAGAGAGAGTTAATCTGAAGGCTCTGTGCTGGGATGCGGTGAGAGGTGGGGCGCGCATCTCTTTTAAATGTTCATTTAAAGGCGATTAAAAAAACCCCACCGGGTTCTGTCTTCTGCTAGTTCGGGTGGAGGTGGGGGGACAGCTTAATTATCTCCAAGCGGAACATTTACGTTTGCAGGACTGGAAAAGAGAGTGGCTCCAAGATTTCGGGGAGTAAGGAGCGCACAGAATCAGGACATTTTCCCCTGGCTCTTTACGTTAGCCGTTAGGATCATCTGCTCTTTCTCGGCTCTTTATTTTATATGTTTTAGATTCATAGACATCGCCGGAAAAAAAAAAAAAAACCACCAAAAACCCCCCCCCCAAACACCACCAGCATATGCTTTTTAGACGTTGAACCGGTCATTTTTAGTATAGTTGCTCCATCTTTTGGTAATGCTACTGCTCTTTGCCGAAGGTCTTCACTTAATATGCTTGGAAATATTTTTAAATGCTACAAAATAGTAAATCCATCCAAAACGCTATTAACTTACCACGTTTTGTGATATATATAAATATTCCACTGATACTGTAGCAGCAAAAATGTAAACTTTTAACTCCATTAGTTCACTTTTATTTTGGCCTTTGTTTCTTCAAAATTACAAGACAGCAATTATACAGACGTTCAGTCCTTCAGCGACAAATTCGGCTACAAATAACATAGAAAGGAACGGTGGCAGTAATTTCAAAATAGCTTTTCTTTCAAATTGTTAAAAAGAGGTATTTTCCGAATAACTGTTTCTCCGAAATTACACCAGAAAATACACCCGTTCCTCGATAAGGAGGATTCAGGGGGAGAATGTAACAAATTAAACCGATACACACAACAGAACAGGATGCGATATGTTGTTTTAAGAGGCAAAGTTTAAGCATCTCAAGACTCTGTTTAAATGCTATAAAATGAAATACAAAGGTAAACAGAAATAGATGGGGAAAATAAAGAAAAATGCTGCCCTTGTGCGTTCAGTAAAAGGCAGAGCAGTGAAAAGTTAAGGTTTACCTAGGAAAGGGTTTGGGGTTCTTTTTTTTTTCCTTGTGAATTCCTAATAAATCTTTCCTCCACTGGGTATTTATAAATTATCTTCTCTCTCACAGACACACACACGTACGCACACACACACATCCCCACTTGTTTTTTCTTATAATAGAAACATTTTCCTTTCATCAGGAATCTGAGTACAGTATACGAATGATTTAAGATCAGCCATTGATTTCTGGTGCATTGGTGAGTTACCACCACATCATGACCATAAAATTCTACTGCACTTGATAAAAATGTTAACTTCCAAGAACAACTTCACTCCCGCCTTCTTGGGGTCCACATATGAACGGGAGTTCCTGCTATTTTTTACTTTGCAAACTTCAATAGAGGGGAGCACGCCTGTAAATACACATAGAAGAAGACAGCTTCTTTTCTAAAAATACTTTAGTCGATTCCTTTCCCCCCACCCCCGCTTTCTTGAAAATTCTAGCATCGAGCATCCCCATGCCAGGCTGCAAAGCTCTATTTACTTGTGTGCACCATTTCTGGGGTTTTATGTTCAAAGATGAAACCAAAATCTGCTCAATCGACAATAAAAGTGTTGAGAAAAATAAAATGTTAACTTGTCTTTTAGGGGGGAAAAAGCCTTAATTATACCACTGCAAGTACTCCAACAACAATAATTACTTGAGAAGGCTCTTAGACCCGACTGAAATTATCCCTGCACAAAATAAAGGAAACGTATTTACTTAAATTATTTCTCTAAGGATGGTTTTAAAGTTTTATTCCGTTACTATCTTTGTTTTCTTTCTTTCTCTCTCTCTTTCTTTCTGTCTGTCTTAATTCCCTGCCTATTCCCACTGCCAATTTTAACGCAAGTATTTATTTTCTTTTACCAAAGCCCTGGCAAGACAGCCTAACCGAAACATTTCAACTTTTTCCTGTTTTCCATGTTGCGGAGGTTGAAAATTGTCCCTCAGCTGACGGCAGGCACGAGTGAAACCGTCTTTAATTCACCTTTCTCGTGTCAAAACCGCGCAGACGGATGCAATGGGAAACAGCAGAAACCTACCCAGGGCAAAGGGGAGGGGGAGAAAAAAAAAAAAGGGGGTTTAAAAGAGTGTCTTTAACTCCTATTGAAGGTTGAAGGATTGGAAAATATAGCTGGCATTGCGAGGGGCTTGGAGGGGCGTCGGGGGTGTCAGGCAGGCTGGGGCAGCGTTTGGGTTGGGAGGGTTTGGTGTCGTTATTAGCTGAAATACGTCTCGGTAATATTTGCTGACTGCGAGAAATGAATTTCAAAATCTACCCCCTGTGTGTTTAGATGGTGGAAAACCGCAGCGTTGGCATCTTAGGGGTAAGTTTGCTCCGTTGTTACCAAATGCCAATAAAACAGAAAGCCTCTCGCCTCTCTCCCTTACCCCATCCCCCCCTTCTCCCCCGTTTTCATTAGAAGTATCATGCAAAACAAAAAAAAATAAAAATTGAAGTTATTGAGGAGGGGGTGAGGTAGGGAACAGCCATCAGTTACTGACCATAAAGGCTCTGTTCTGGATGTGATAAGCGACACAATACTTTTAGTTCGCAATCATCCCCGACCACATCTTGAACAAGTCCTCGGCGGGGGAGGAGGCAGGGAGGGGGCTGCGGGAGAGACACAAAAAGTCAATGTTATATATGAAAAACTATAATCATTTTAATTCAATATTGACACCTCAACATCTCGCTGTAATGCGGACGGGTCCAATCGAAACCTCTGGTTTATAGCAGTAGAGGAACGAACTCGTAAAATCCTAACGGCTTTTATGTAGTGCGGTATAAACAACAACAACATCCCCGGCTTTATGGCGTTTTATAGTTTGTTAAACAGTTTACAGCCTTTTTTGGGGCTATTACAAATGCAATTCCCTTCATGTGATAGTTAAACCTTTATCAATAATAAGGAAATTGATCATTAAAATGTTAAATATGACTACCTCGTTTGTTTTAAAATATGTTTAGGGTAAGAAGCTGTATGATTTGATAACTTGTATTAAAATACCAATTACATTTATAGGACCTTTTAAAACTGGTAGCAATTAAATCGTGTTCTTTTACAGTTTTCCAAAGCGACCCTGACATTTAAAAAGGCTAAAACTGCCTCGTTAAAATTTTGAAATTAACGACTGCGAGCGCTTCTCTTTAATTTTCCAACACTCCCCAAAAATCAATCTTTTGGGTGGTCTAGGTATGTGATTTGTTGTGAGGCGAGCGATATCTCATTAATGTAGGTAGTTAAACATATTTAATCCGTATATTCACCCCACCTCCTTCTCCCTTCCCCTCTCGCTCCCTCTCTCTCTCTCTCGCTCGCTCCCTCTCCCTCTCTCGCTCCCCCTCGCTTGCTTTTCCTTCTTTATTCTCTCACACTCTTCCTTTCACAATCATGCAGTGCAGAGTCCGTGTGGAGTAAGGAGAAGCCAATAGGATGAGGTTTTGGTAATAGATGCAAATGATCATGAAAAGACACTGCAAAATATGAAACAACTCATTTGCGCTGAAGTAAATCACTGAAAACTGTTTATGAACTGGCATCTCTTCTTGGAAATGTAAAGCGAGAACTCTTTAAGTGGCGATTTTTTTTTTTTTTTTTAGGGGGGGGGGGGAGGAAAGAATTCAAAATCATGCAGGCTTAGAGTTTTGATTATATCCTCCTTGTATATTCCTGGAAATCACAAACTGTCGTTGCTTAGCATCTTAGCGCTTTCTTTTTTTGCTAATAGATTCCCGTGGTCTGGTTTGGTTGGCTTATTTTTTTTTTTTTTTTTTTTTTTTTTAATTTTCTTCCTCCTCCAAACAAATATTCTTATTTAAATTAAAATGAGCTCTTATTTTGTCAACTCACTCTTCTCCAAATACAAAACCGGGGACTCCTTGCGTCCCAATTACTATGACTGTGGGTTCGCTCAGGAGCTTGGGGGCAGACCCACGGTGGTGTACGGACCCAGCACGGGGGGCACCTTCCAGCATCCGACCCAAATCCAGGAGTTTTACCACGGAGCATCCTCACTCTCCAGCTCCCCTTACCAACAGAATCCCTGCGCCGTGGCGTGCCATGGGGACCCCAGCAACTTCTATGGCTACGACCCCTTGCAAAGGCAGAGCCTCTTCAGCGCCCAGGAGTCGGACTTGGTGCAGTACACGGACTGCAAGCTTGCTGCCAGCGGCCTTGGAGAGGAGGCGGAGAGCTCGGAGCAGAGCCCTTCTCCGACCCAGCTTTTCCCCTGGATGCGACCGCAAGGTGAGGCGAGATGGAAAGGACAGCCAGGAGGCATTTCCCGAGCCCATAAAGTAGCCCTCTTGCTTTCTTTCTGCCCCTCTTGCTTGCTTGCTTGCTTTCGCTCCCTTTTTCTTCCCCAGTGACTGTATTTTACTGCTTTATGGGGGTAAACTTTTGCACTTGTAAATTGCTTTATAGTTTAATTACCCTGAAGGAGACCTTTTCTTCTGGGGGCTGAGCGAGCCGGGCTTTCTGTGGAAGGAAGCGTCCTTAAAGTTTATGGCACTTTTATAGCCTCAAAAAGCCCCTTCATTTTTGTTTTGCGTTTGATTTGGGATTTCGGTGGTGCTGCTTGCTCTCTCCGGGCTGCAGCTTTTTTTTTTTTTTTTTTTTTCAGGGATCCCAAAGAGCCGGAGTCTGTTGTTGTTGTTGTTGTTGTTGTGGTTCGGGTAATAATAAGTGTGCAAGTGCAGGCTTTAGCTGGGCTGCTCGGAGTGGGCTGGTGGGTGACCCCCCCCCACCCCGTCACCATCACCCCTTTCCTTTATAACCATCTTCCCTTTTATAATATTCTACAGGAGCCTTTCCCTCTCCCTGTTTGCTTCCTGCCTTTGCTCCTGCGAGTCCTTTCTTCCTCCCCCTCCCGTGCCTCTGTGTGTGTGCGTGTATGTGTGTGTGTGTGTGAGCGTGTGAGTGTGTGCGAGCGGGTGTGAGCCTGTGTGTGCCTATTCCCGAGCCTGGTTTATGTATCTTTCAACCTCCTTCTCTTCTTCCCCTCTTCCACCCAACCTTTGCAATTCCCCAGCAGCCGCTGGACGGAGGAGGGGGAGGCAAACCTACAGCCGCTACCAGACGCTGGAACTGGAGAAGGAATTTCTATTTAATCCCTACCTGACCCGCAAACGGAGGATCGAGGTCTCGCATGCCCTGGGATTGACAGAAAGGCAGGTCAAAATCTGGTTCCAGAACAGGAGGATGAAATGGAAAAAGGAAAACAACAAAGACAAGTTTCCCAGCAGCAAATGCGAGCAGGAAGAACTGGAAAAACAGAAAATGGAAAGAGCCCAGGAGGTGGACGAGGAAGGGGAAGCACAGAAGGCGGACAAGAAATAAAAGGATTTTTAAGGACTGAAAGGCAAGCGCTGCTGGGGTGGAAGAGCCCCTGAGCCCCACGTTAATGGCAGTTAATGTAAGGGAAGGGTGGGAAAAAAACCAACAATGCATAGAAAAGAGAAAGGAAAAAAAAAAACCCTTTTATTGCTGTAAAACAATATAGCTGTAAGCACCACTTTCCTGATTATCCTTTGATACAATGAACAGTATGCAAAAGTGATCGGGAGGTCTCTCCTGCCTTTTGCCAGTTATTAACTAGTGGTAGTGTAACGCAATAGCTTATGTAAAACATGACTGTGAAATTTTCTCTCTCTCTCTGTCTTTCTCTCTGTCTCTCTCTTCTTTCCTGGGGGGTGGGTTGGTTAACATAGCTTTCAATGCTATAGGAGTTACGTGAAATTACATTTGTGCACTTTTTTTTATTTTCTACCTTTTTTTGTTGTGGTTTATCTGTATGTACTGGAGGTAGCTATTGAAACAAACATCCCAACAACATGAAACTGCCTATTTATGCTATAGTTATCTCTCTCTTTCTCTCTCTTTCTCTCTTCGCTTTCCTTACTTCTGTTCTTTTCTTTGGTTCAGGATTTTCTTTCTTTCTGTTTTTTTTTTTTGTTTGTTTGTTTGTTTACAATTTTTAAATGTCTCTTCCAAAAAAAGGGGAAAAAAAGAAAAAAAAGACAAGAAAAAAAGCGTTTTTCTCTCCTTTAGTTAGCATGCGCACAGTGAAGCAAGTTGTAAAGTGATCTTTAGGTTAACTGTGAAAAAGAATGTATACTGTATACGTGAATTACTTTATTGGGGGAACTAATGATATATTTTGTTGTTCTTTCATCACTTTGTTCTATTGTCTAAACCTGGAAGCGGCGGAAGAAAGTTACAATAAAGTTTACAAGCGAGAATTCCGTGACATCATTCTTTTACCCTGCTCCATTTCCTCCAGGACCACTTTGATAGAAAGGAAATAAAAGTCAATTGTGTCGGAGCTGCAGCCCTGGCCATCAAAGACTTCTTTGCCTGGAGAGATGCTGGCGGGCTGGATCGCTGCTGGGACGGGCGGAGGCTGGGGCTGGGGCCGGGGAGCTGCTGGCTGGGAGCGGTGGGGACGGGGGGGGGGGGCGGGGCAACTTCGATTGCTTGTGCTCTTGTTGTTGTTTCTAACAGTTCCTGGGTGGTGACAGGTTGGGAGGCTGTGTGGAAATCCTTCCTGAAGGTAACGTGTGTTGTTTTGTTTTTGTTGTGGTTTTTCTTCCCCCCCCCTTTCTCTTTCCTCCTTTCCCCCAATTTTCCCTCTTTTCTCCAACTCTCCTCCCTTCCTCTCATTTTCCTCCTTTCCCCCCCATTTCCCCCCGAGGACGCAGCCCCCGGTACCTGCAGATGGCCGACTGGCTGTAGGCGGGTCCCTCGGTGGCCGTCAGGGCCTGTCCCACCTGCGTCTGCGTCAGGCCGAGGGACAAGCGTCGGATCTTGAAGTTCTTGGCGAATTCCCGGATCTCCTCCAGGTTAATCCCGTCCTCCTCCGCGCTGCTGTTGGGAGCCGGGGGCTCTGCCGGTGGAGGGATGCGGGGGCTGCCGTGAAACGGCCACAGGGCCGCCTCTCCCCCCGCCGCCCCATAACGAGCATCCCCTTCATTAGGCTCCGTAACGAAGGCTGGGTGCCAGCGGCCATCCCCAAGGACGCAGAGCGTGGGCGCGCAGCATCCTCTCCCCATCCCAGGGGGATCCCAGACCTCGGCATCCCCCCAGCACCCTCTCCAGTATCCCCAGCATCCTCTCCCCATCCGAGGGGACCCCAGACCCCGGTACCCCTCTTCCCAGGGGATCCCAGTCCCTGGCATCCCCCCCGGTATCCCCCACAGTGACTCACTGGAGACCAGCTGGCTGACGGTGGGGGTCTCCGAGCAGGTGATGGGGACGGGCGCGGAGGAAGCCTTTGCCGCCGGGGCAGGGTTTGCCATCACCACGGCCGGCTGGGAGAGAGCCGGGGCCGGCTGGATGGGCTGGACCTGGGGCAGAGGGGAGGGTCAGCACCCCCAGAGCGGGGGCTCCCTCTCTTCCAGCACCACGGCCAGGCTGCTCCCTGCCCACCGGCTCCGTCTGTGCGGTGGCAGGAGAGCGGCCACCGCGTCGCTTTTGCTGACGGTGGAAGTGAGACAGGCTGGGACGGAGAGGTGACGCTGGAAAGCACCCAGCACCATGCCGGGAATGGGGACATGATAATTCTGTGCTGGGTTTGGGGTGTCCTGCCATGTAGGTTTGGGGGTGACCAGCACCTCTGCTCACACCAAGGTGAGGTTTGGTCACGTCCCACACCAGCTGGGAAACGCAGCGGGCACAGAGAGCGGGATGCCCCACGGGGCAGCACTGCGGGGCAGCAGGGGACGCGTCCCAAAGGTGCTCACGGGCTCCCAAAGCAACGTGGTTGGGTCCCAAAACCACGCAGCCGGGGCCCAAAGCAACACAGCCACGCCCCAAAGATGCTCGTGTGCTTCCAGAGCAACGTGGCCACATCCCAAAGCAACGTGTCTGGGTCCCAAAGCCACGCGTTTGGGTCCCAAAGCCAGGCGTTTGGGTCCCAAACACGCTCAGGCACTCCCAAAGCACTGTGTCCGGGACACAAAAGCCACGCGTCCGGGTCCCAGACACTCACGTGCTCCCAAAGCACGTGCCTGGGTCCCAAAGCCACGTGTCCAGGTCCCAAAGATGCTCACATGCTCCCGAAGACACACAGCCGGGTCCCAAAGCCACACAGCCGGGTCCAAAGGACACTCATGTGCTCCCAAAACACTGTGTCCGGGACCCAGAGCCACGTGTCTGGGTCCCAAACATGCTCATGTGCTCCCAAAGCACCATGTCCGGGTCCCAAAGACGCTTGCGTGCTCCCAAAGCCACACAGCCGGGGACGCTGGCAGCCCTTTGGCCACGCTGCCGTCAGCCCCGTCCCCATCGCTCACCTCGTTCTTGGCGGGGGGCTCAGGGGTGCCGGTTTTCTTGATGGCGGCTGCCTGGATGGCGCTGCCGGCCAGCGTGGCGATGACCTGGCCCTGGGCATTGAGCAGCAGCTGGGGCGTCACCGTCTGTACCTGCAGGTTCTGGGCCGGCAGAGCGGCCGGGGCAGGGCCGGCTGCCGCCATCCCGGGGGGGTTCACCACCCACGGCAGGGTCCCGATCACCTGGGCGAAGGGAGGAGAGCCAGGGCTTGTGGGGGGGGTTGCATCCTGCAAACACCCTTCCGCGAGGTGGGGGGGGGGGGGCTGTCGCCGCCTTCCCCAGGCGAAACAACCCCAGGGGGGGCAGCCGGCGGTAGGTTTGCAAGGGCAGGTCCCCCCCGAGCGGTACCTGGCCCTGGGCGTTGGTCAGGATCTGGCCCGTGATGCCCTGCACGCTGGAGATGGTGTTTGCGATCACGGGGGCGGCTGCCAAGGAGCCGAGGAGCTGGGTTTGGCCCCCCAGAGAAGCCGCGCTGATCTGCGGAGAACCGAAAGCCGGGGGTCAGAGACGTGGGTGGCACCCCAGGCCACCGCGTCCCCCCGCCCGCGGCCGGCCACCCCCTTCCCCGTGGCAGGGTGACTCCTGCCTCGCCGCCGCGATGGGATGCAGTCCCTTGACGTCCTTAAATCCATCCTTTAGATTTTGCCTAAAGCAACGCTGCCAGCGCGGTCGCTCGCCGTTCACCAGGGATGGGGAAACTGAGGCTGGGATCTTGCACGATCCCCCCAGGAGACGATGGCTGAACCAGAGTGCTTCGTCCCCGGGGAAGCACGACTTCTCATGGCTCTCTGCAGCCACGTAAGGCACCGGATAAAGGGGAGTGGGCGCCGAACTCGCCCGGCTCCCCGCTGCAGGCTGCCAGGCTCCTTACTATGCCAGGGTTAAAGGCAAATCCGGCAGGTTGGATGGTGATCTGGGTCTGCGTCTCTAACGGCTTGGCCACGGGCGGCGTGGGTGCTGCGGCGGGCTGTGGCAGGATGGGGGGCTGGCCGGGCGCGGCGGGGAAGACGCCGGGGGGCTGGAGGGATGGCCGGGGTTGGACCGCAGCCTGCAGCGGCTGGGCAGGCTGCACCGGCGCTTGGATGGTTGTGTTCAGTACGGCGGCGGCTGCGAAGCAAAGAGACGGAGAGAGCGTGAGCCGGTGGGGAGACGGGGACACCGGGGAGACCCTCAGCTCCGTGTCCCCCCCACCGCTCACTGTCCCTCCCCAAAGGGAACCGAGTCACCAGGTGATTCATCTCCGCGTGCTCGTGTTATGGCAGCGAAAGGTCCCCCCCCGGCTCCTGTGTAACAGGCAGAGCCGAGCCTCTCCGCTACGGCAGGACGTATCCTGCCCGGCTGGGGTGCTGGGTCTAACCCAAACCAGGCGCTGCTGCCAGCACAGCCAGTGAGGGTAAGGGGCACCGCCGGGGTCCCGTCATCTCCCCTCTCTACAAATCACTCCTGGGACAGGCTCCTTCCCTGGCGGGAGCTCAGGAGGAGACGATTCCCCCTCTCACAGGGAAGAGCAGGAACCCTGCGCCGGGCGTCCCCGGAGGGACACCCACCCCGCTGCTCTCATGCCCGCAAGGTCTCCCCCCTTGCAGAACCTCACCCGCTGCAAGGGGGTGCCACACCCAGAGCCCCAAATCTAACCTGGACCTCACATCCCATCCCCGTGCGCTGCCTTCCCCCCTCTCGCCGTCCTCATCCTGCCCTCCCTTTCTCCCACGCTCCTGGCACCTTTTGTACACGGGGAGCCGCAAACAAGTCCCCCAAAATTAAACGCCATTTCAGACCCCTCCTGGAGAGGACAGCCTGGATTCGGCACAAGCTGGGGGAGGACGAATTAAGGAGGCCGCAAAGCCGAAGAGCACCGGTTACCTTGCAAATTGGCTATAGGCGGTTTGAAAATTCCCCCTGTAGGAGAAGCAGCCGTCAATCCGGGAAGGGCAGCGACCGTTGCTGTAGGAAATGTCCACACAGCCAGCCCCTGCTGACCTGCCACTTGACCTGCAATACTGATGGGGATAAGAAGAGGTTGAGTAACTGTCCCTGCTGGAACCATTACTCCTGTCACAACTGTTGCTAAGTTTTCCTGAGTCAAGACCTGCAAAAGTAAACAAGATTTAAAAAAGAACAAAAATCAACGCCACTGCAGACAGCATCAGCGGAGCATAAGTCTTTGCAAAGGGGCGCGTAGACCCGGCGGCCGGGCGGCCCGGGGTCCCTCCCATCTCAGCAGCTGGGTTCCCAGCTCCGCGGAGCCCTCTCTCCGTGGGGAGACAGCGGGGGGGATCCCCCACCCCCCCACCCTCGCAAACCACCCGACGCGTCTCTGGCAGCACCTCGGCGGCGCAAGGCCCCTTGGCGAGGGCGCCAAGCAGAGGGAAACCGCCTTGGTTCGGGGCGTAGGTCCTACACCCCGCGCCACGAGCGGTCATCTCTGCCCTCGGGGTTTGCCTACAGCAAGCGGACGCCTCCCCGGGGGTGCCCCCCGTG
>JAVKLA010000081.1:43197557-43211712 GCA_034782735.1 Sagittarius serpentarius
GGGAGGGGAGGGGGGAATTGTCCCCAACTCCTTTCATGACGTTTCACCGAAAACGCATCTTCAAAAGAGAGAGGGAGAGAGCGAACACCACCACCGCCACCCCCCCACCCCCACCCCCCCCCGCGCCGTAAAGCCATCCTTTTAGCTTTAAATATTTATTGGTGTTGCTGGGGCTGTGTATGTGCCATGCAAAAGGCACTTTGTCTTAGTGGGGACAGACAGAGCTGCAGAAATAATGGCCAGCCCCTTCTTCTCCTATATTTACAGGATGGAGATTGTGCTACCCCAGTGTAGATATAGATATAGATTCTGAAAGAAACTATTTATGGGAGGTGCTTGCAAGCTTGGTTTGTTTTCTGCTAGATTGCAAAACCTTCATTTGCCAGCCCCTCACCACAATGTCCCAGACACTGCAATTAGGCGTAGTATGTCACCATCAGAAAGAGCAACACATCATTCCCGGTGCAATTAAAAGCCCCGCTCTCAAAACGGTGACACTCCGGCCAGAATCCGGATGGATGGATGGATGGATGGATATAGGGAGGAGGACGTTTATCTGTGTCACATCACCGCGGAGGGGTGCGGTGTGCTCCGCACGTTGGGGAAGGCTTTTGGGAAACCATGGGGTGCTCAGTCTGGTCCTGCTGGGGGGCTGGGGGTCCCCGGGACGCTGCCGAGGCGCAGGGCAGCTCGGTTCCGCGGAAGGCCGCGCAGTGCTGCGCCCGAGCGGAGCGGAGCGGAGCGGGGCGGGGGCCGCCCCACGCCAGGACACGCTGCCCCCGCACATGGGTCTCAAACCCAAACCCCACTAAACGCCGGGCGGCCGCGCTGCCTTCAGTCACCAGCGCGCTCCCTCTCAGGGCATTAATGTCAGTGAACATTTAATAAATGCCCATTTCCCTCGCGCGGGAGCGGTCCCGGGGCGTCCCGGCTCCCCCCGGGCCCCGCTGCACGGAGCGCACCGGGGCCGGGCTGGGCGCTTCGGGCAGGGCTCCCCCGGCTCGGAGCGGCCCGGCCGGTGTCCCTGGGCACGCGTGGTGGTGTTTACACTCGTGTAAGGCTGAGAAGCGGAGGGGGGGAAGGTGCTGCTGTCCCGGCTGGGAGCGGAGGGGAAGGCGTGAGCTCATTTTCCAGCCGCCCAGGCTTCGCCCCTGCCGTGCCAGGTTGCAACTTGAGAGCGTCCCTGGGAGCGAGCCTCCCTCCGCGGCCAAATATTCGGCAAGGGTCTTGTTAGTAAACCTCGGGGGCGACCGGAGTGCGGGCCAGCCTCCCTGAGAAACAGAGGAAAAAGAAAACAGGGAAGCAGCCAATGCAGAGCGGCTTATAAAGGCAGGAGTTACCCCTACACTCATTTGGTGGTCAGTTCTTTCCATTACCTGCTCCATAATTCATTCACTTTTACAGTTGATTTATCAAAGACCAAATATTTTTGGCCGTAAACACTTCATCTCTGCTTTTATCTGACTTTAGATTTAAGAAGCAGGACACACACCCCACCCCGTCACCCCCCTTTTTGCCTGTGGTGCTGCTAGGATCAACATCAGCGAGGGTTTGGAAGCAGCGCAAACGCGCGGGGTCCTGGGCTCAAAAAAACCCCTTGGATGCTCTGGGAGGTGCTGAGCCTAAAACCAGAGAAACTCGACCACGGTCGTAAAAGCGGGGTGTCTCCCCTCCCCGCACTCCCCCCTTCCTCCTCCCGTGCCTCCTGCCCACTGCGCGATCGTGCTTGTGGAATTTCATCAGCGAGCAGAGATAGAGTTGTCATCCCTATTCAGCAGCAGTTTATGGCTCTCCCCTCAGCGGATTTTACAACCCACATTCCACGACCTGCACATTTTTACTTTACAGCTAGCCTGGCTATTTTGCTTTTTTTCTCCTTTTAATGACTGGATCTTTTCTTCTTTTAAAAAGAAAGAGGGGTGGGGAAAAAAAGGGGAAGAAGAAGAGGAGTCCGGTGGAATGTGTGGAGGAGAGGCCGAGGGCTGCTGCTCGCCATCCCCACTGCTCTGGGAAAGAATACATTATACTATAGATATACATAGCATTTACATAGAAAATAGAGTCAAGATCACAAACACCATATTGTAGAATTATTTCCAATCAGACTCCAGGAAATGTCGGGTGGAGGGGAGAATTAGGAGCTGGGCCCTTTCCAAACCCCGTTCGCAGGCAGCTGGGGCGGAGGGGGGGAGCTGGGGTAAATTGAGGCTCTTCTCATGTGCTCACACCCCTGCAAGAGCAGCCCGGGGGTAGCAGCCCCGCTGTCAGCCCCAGAAGTCACTGCTGTGCCCAAAACATCCCCTGAAATAATTAAGACCATCACACACCTTCCAAGCAGGCACCCTGATGACAGCTTTAAGAGAGGACAAATAGTTGGATTTGTGTAGGTAGCAGATGCCTCTCTCCCTCTGCTCGACTGTATTTCTGTATTTATTGGCCAACCATCAGAACTTTCTGATGTCTAAATTAAAATTAAAGCAGGAGCTCAGAGCCTGAGCGGTGCTACGAGGGCAGGAAACTTTCTGAAGTTGCTGTTGACTCGGAGACACGCACAGGCACACACACAAAAAAGCACGGCACACTTTTCCTAGATGAAGGGAAATTAAAACTGGTGTGGTTTGGGGGCTGAGAACGGGGAGGGGGAGGTAGGGAAATCCTCAGGCAGAGGGAGTTGATCTTGCAAATAAAAAGAAGGGCTGACCCAGGTTGTACAGTTCCTCCGAGGTTTTGTCCCCCCGTGGGACTGCAGTGGATGGGTGCTTGCTAGACTGCACCCAAAAACCAAAGCAAGAGAGCAAATCAATCCAGCAGCCCCCAAAACATCTCCCCCAACCCCCCAGCTGATCTAAATGGGCATTTATTTCCCAGGCACCGACAGAAAACGCGGCCGCCAGACCTACACCAGGTACCAGACCCTGGAGCTGGAGAAGGAATTCCACTACAACCGCTACCTGACGAGGAGGAGACGCATCGAGATCGCCCACGCCCTGTGTCTCACGGAGAGACAGATCAAAATCTGGTTCCAGAACAGGCGTATGAAGTGGAAAAAAGAGAATAAAACTGCCTGCTCCGGCTCCAACAGCCAGGAGAAACCAGACGCGGAGGACGACGAGGAGGAATGAAAGGGGCGAGAGGAGGATGCAGGAAACGTGGAAACCCACGCGAGAAGAAAATGGGGGAAAAAACACAGAAAAAGACTATATATTAAAATAGATAAATGATAAGTGCATAAATAATTAAAACCCTAGGAATGATACATTGTGTTTCCTGACACTGAAAAAAATACTACCTATATTAAAGTCTTTTTTTTTTGTACAATAGAATGACTATCTACCTATTAAATGTGGCTTTAGAGTCAGAATAGACACATTTTTCTATGTGAGTCTTCCTATAGTACAAGTAATTTGTAAATCTCCGTTTGTACTTCGCTGTGTCCTTTTTGGTATGAAGTAACGTGGTCGTGTTTAGCACCTTTAATTTAGAAAATGTGACCTGAAAGTCTGAATGCAAATTACACTTAGCGTATATAGTCCTGTACATAATATGAATGATTATTACGCCTTCTCCCTGTAATCTCTGTGGTTCTTTTCTCCTTGCTATGCTCTTTTGTCTGTGTATATTTTTACCTGGATTTCTTCCTTGTTCAAGTCTCTACGAAAAAAAGAAGAGGAATTAATATTGTGCTACGTAAAACGTTGTATATCAAAGTAGCAAATTATTTAATGGCGACGCGTTGCTCCCCCCCCCCCTTCTCTGTGATTATTATTCTTCGAAATAAAAAGGAAATCTCCAATAATCTACCACGGCGTTGGGTTCCTTCCCCTTTTCGTATTAAAAATAACAAACGGGCTTTTGGAATTGCTTTTTCCCATGCAAAATAAATATGCTAAAAGATCCTCTTAGATTAATACGTGCCCCAACCTATCACCCTGAACTTCTCTCTTTTTTTAGGACAGCCACTCCCTTCAAAATTTTAGTACCTTTTCAGTAGATTGGGCGAATATACTAAGATATAATTGGTATTCGGGGCTCTGGAAATGCGGGCTCCTTTCTCCTTTCTCTCTCTCCCTCTGTGATTGCGCTGGGGCTATTACTGAAATAGGTAAGAACATAAAGGAGGAATGTGAAGAAGCCAGAATCAGCTCAAATAGCCTTTCCGCCCCTTGTTTTAATTCTCTTCTTCTGGTAACTAATTTGCAGAAAACCGATCTATTTTGCCGTGCCTTTAGTAATTTTTTTTTTTTTAGATTCTCCCTCCGCCCTTCAATTACTTTACTGCGGACTGGAACTCTTTCATTAGCACCAAATAATGTTTAGCATCAAAGCACGCATAAAATAAATTAAAGCAATTAAACGCAGGAAAAATCAACAATGCAAAACAAAAGGCGAGTAAATTTAAGCACTTGCGCGGGGGAGCATCCGCCGCCGCCCTCTCCCCCTCCCGCCCCTGCCTGTTTATTTACATTGCCAAGCTGCGCAGTAAAGACGCGGATTCCTCCCGCGGAGGCTCCACGTAATTTACTCCACAAATGCGTTGCACAAGATGCACAGGGAAAAAAAAAAAAAAAAGAAAATGCAGCCAGCTTTGGGAGGACTTGGCGGTGGCAGCTTTCCACCTTCTCCCCTTCCTTCCCTCTCTGTCTCTCTGCTTTTTCACCACCCACCACCAGAGATGACTTCGTGTCCGAAGTGAAGGCGCGCAGGGCATCCTTTAGCAGGTTTTCGCGAAAATAAGATGCCACGTCAAGCATCAGCGCGCCCACGTCTATCCTACAGCTTTGCAGTATATGCTGCGTATACTAATTATGGGAAGCCCATTATTAAAGGCAGCAGCTATTAGAGCTTTTGCGCACTGAAATTCCCGCTTGAAGGGAAGGGAAAAGAGAGGGAAATCTTCCTTTTTCCTTGAAATCCCTTCGTGCAATCTCTTTCCAGGAGCCCTCTGTGCATAGCAGGGATGGGGGGGGGGGGGGGGGAAGAAACCACCCGAAGAAAAGCAGCGATTCCAGAAAATTCCCCCCGGCTCCGCTCCTGGACCGCAGTGGCCCGGCTGGCCGCCCCCCCCCCCCGGCACGGACCTCTGCGGTCGGGGGGCAAGCAGGAATGGAGGAGAATTCCCTGAAAAAAGGGCAAAGCATGTCACACCGACGCTTTAATATGCTAAAGCCAGGGCAGCGGTTTACCGGCGGGGTGACCCACCTTGCCTGAGCAACCCCCCCCACCGTACGCCCCCCCCGCCCCGGGCTGCAGCGGGGACAGCGGGGGGACCCGGGCGGGGACCCGGCGGCTCCTTGGGGGTGTTTGGCCGTGGGGAGCCCGGCAGGCACAAACCCCGCCGGCTCGGCTCTGCCCAGGGCATGGACACTTCGGCCACGCTTTTATTGCCTTTATTGCCCTCTTTGCCACCCCCCCCCCCCCGAAATCTGCTAATTGCTCCTTTCAGCAGAAAGGATCCCAATTGCTTTAAAAAAAAAAAAGACATCAAAAATCCCACCCGAACCCCACTGTTTTACTGTGCCTTTCCCCATTTAAAAGCCAACCCCAACCCCAAGCTCTTTATTCTGGGGGGGCTATTATTGTTCACAGCCTAACGTGTGAGGCTTTATTCGATTATTTCTCTCCCAACACCCCCCCACATGGAACCAAGGAGGGGGAGAAAAAAAAATCCCTGAACCCCCTTTCATATTCTTTTATTTTTGTTTAAAAAAAAGATGGCGGCTAAGAAAAAGACTGCTGTTAAACCGGTCATGAAGAAATGCAATAAATTCCTTGTTGTTTTATGAAAATTTACAACTTTGTGATAGAACTTTATGAGTGGCTGGGTTCTGGGATTGGCCAGAGCCGGTCATGTGGACTGCTAACCGTGAACATGAACTTTTTATTATTTCCCATGTGGTTATATTGCACCATTCTTCTGTCCGCTGCACCTTGGGTCGGATCAGTGTCCTCTATAGGGCTCTCGCCTCTTTACATTTTTTTACTTTTGTGTATAAGCTCGATAGGGCTAAAACAGGGGAGAGGGGAGGGGGGGGACGCCTATACACACATCCACACGCACACAGAGACACCCACCTCCGCACACACACATAGGAAAAGAGTTATATGCTTTTTTTTATTATTAATTTTTTTTTAATTCCTCTGTTAATTTGCCTGCTGATTTGGAATCTCAGTAGTAATGGAGGGGCAGAGGAGATTCTGGACCGAGTGGAGGCTATCATTTTTCAAAGAGGGAAGTTACTCCATTTTCTATGCAAATGACAGAAATGCAAGAAGCTCTCACAAGTCAGAGAGGCAATCGACGGCTATCAGGTTGGGACAATATTTGTCAGCTAACAGATAAGCAAACGCTGTCTCTCTCTCCCTATATGTTTTACTTATACCACAGAAATGGACGTCAAAAGGTAAGGGAATAATATCTGTTTCTCTTCATTTAATTTTTTCTTTGAGAAAATGCATTTGTCAAGCTGCCTTTTCTATTCCATTCCCCATCTCCCTCTCCCCTGTACCCGGGGGGGGCGGGGGGAAATAGAAAGAAAAGGGTGGGGTGATGAAGAAGGGAGGCACTGGAAGAAATCAGGGGTGCTGGAAATCTGTTTAAGAGACAATTTCCCCGAAAAAGTGTGGCGTAAAGGTGAGGAAAAGAGAGAAGGGGAGAGAGAAAGAATAATGAAAACAAGGTAAAGAAAGAAATTGAGAGGAGGAAAGAAAGAAAGAGAGGAAGAAAACAGAAAAATTATAAGAAAGAAAGAAAGAGGGTGGGAAAGAAACAGGGGAAGAAAATAAGAAAGGAAATGAGAAAGAGAAAGAGATAAAATAACGGAATAAGTAGGAAAAATAAAGCCTGTGAGGTCACCTGGAGATAGTAGACTTGGAATGAAGGATTTTGCAGTAGCTCGGTGATGGAGGCTTTTAGATACTGTCTTTAAAAAAACACCAACCCCTTTGTGGGTAGTTGTCGTGTTTTATTTTTTTTCCCCTCGCAGAATCTCTTGCCAGTTTGCCTGTCTTCAGGCGAGCCCAGTAATTTGGCGAAGTTTGTGTGGAAGCCAGTTGGGTTTTGCGTTGCTCTCCAGGGTCATTATTATGTGGGTGGTTTCTTCGGAGAGGGCAGTTCGCGGCACTCCTCGGAAATAAGGTTCTGGAAATTAGTTAAAAAGAAAAAAAAAAGGGGGGGGGGACAAAACAAAAAAAAAAAAAAAGAAAAGAGGAAAAAAAAGATAATAAGAATGAAGCCAAACCAGAGCGCAGAGCTCTCATTGTATTCTCCCCCCCCATCGTGAAACTCCCAAATGAAGCTGACGTTGCGATGCAATAAACCTCCTTGTATTTAATTGCGTTCTGCAGTGTTAACGGGGCTTTACGGCTTTCCCGGCCGGAATACCGGCTTGGGTTTCAGCCCCACGGTGTGTCGGCGCTTTTCCACACCAGGTTATGTGCAAATCTTCCTCTCCTCTCCCTGTCTGGTACCCTAACGCTTGCCTTTGGGTTTAGGAAAATATTTATCTGGAGATGCCCGTCATTTTAAATGCGGGGTTTTTTTCAAGATTTCATGGGGACGGGGAGTTTTGAAATATAGTACTAATTGCTACTGTTACGAGGTGTTTTTTAAACAAGATAATGTAAGAGCTTGTGTATGTGAAGCGAGATTGAGTACGAAGAGATTCATTACTTAAGCATAAACCATTTTATGACGTGACGATTTATCTCACCTAAACTGACTGTGCCTGAATATTGTGTGGACAAGAGTAAATGATCGCAAGCCGTGGAAATAATAAACAGAAAGTCATTTTAGAAAGCTATTTCTTCCCGAACCTGTTACATTTTTCATAAATCACGGGGAAAAAAATTAATGCCGGTTCAAAAGCCTGTTCTCCCTTTTCCCTAAGTCTCTCCGCTCTCGGTTTTGCTTTTTTTTTTCCTCTTCGCAATTAAAAAAAATTATTCAAAAATTAATTTATTTTAGAAACCTTGCTCCAAAACGTTTTTATGCCGATTCTTCCACATCCTGCGTGGGCAACCACTTGTGGAAACCACGCATCTCGGTGCGGGCAGGTCCTTTTAACCATTTCAGCCCTGTTCCGCCGTGGGATAACAGAGAAACACCCCCCCCCCCCATCCCCGCACCCCCGGTGTGTGTGTCGGCGGGGCGGCGAGCTCCGCGCTGCTCCCGGCTGGGCTCCCCTCCTGGCATCCTTCCCTGCTTGTTTATTTAAGAAAATAAAATAAAACGGCGGAAAGCAGGGGCAGAGCCCCCCCCCCCGCGCCGCCCCGTCCCCCCCCCGGTGCCGCCGCCGCCGCCGCGCCGCGGGACTCGCCCATTCCCCGCCGTCTGCTGCCATCTACCGTCGGCGGCGGCGGGCGGCGGCTCCCGGGGGGCTCCCCGCAGCCTGGGGGGGGAACGGGGGGACCCTGCCCCGGCTGCCCTCCCCTCTCCCCAGCCGGGCGGGGGTGCCAGGGGCCGCAGCCCCCAGCCCCGGCAGAGCCCGATCCCGCTCTCGGATGTTGCACCCTTCAGGCCTGGTGCCCCGCTGTGAACTGCAAAGTGTAGATGTGCTTTTAGCTATACGCATCGCCTTAAAGTGTCTGGATATATCCATATGGGATGCAGCCGCACATATATGTGCACTTACATGGGAGCTATGGACATCCCGTATGCGCGTGTTGATCTATACATCCCAACCTATGCCAGTACAGCGGTTCCGTGCCACGCGTGTCCAGATCTATACATGCCTGCGCACCTACAGACTCACATCTGTCTCTATGCACACCCGCGGGAGACGGAAGGTAGCTGGTTGGTTGCCGAGCGTGAACACGAGCGGAGATGTTGTAAAATGCAATGCTATAATGACGTACGAGGCGAAGGGGATTTCAGCTAATCATAAAAGGCAGAGGAGCTTTTATTTATTTATTGCTTCGAGTGGTCATTTCGGCGGGGTCTGGAAAAGATATGTCAAGTCGCGTACGCGGAATGGAGGAGGCTGCTGGGGAAGGAGCAGGGAGTAAAGGCAGACGACGAATCACTTTTAAGTTTCTGTAGGCTTTGAAGGGACAATGCGTGTCTGTTATTTTAAAAGGTTTCGCTCTCTCCCTCCCTCCCTCTCGCTTTCTCCCTCTCGTTTTCTCCTTCCACCACACAGTTTCCTGGCAACTGTTTACGTCTAGACTAGGGACATTTTCTCGAAGAAAGTGAGATGCCCAGGGACTATGTTAAAAAAAAAAAAAAAAAAGGAAGGGGGGGGGGAAGTTTCTCTCTTTTGACCAGCAACAGCCATGATTAACTTGTTCCATGCTGTAATTCCCAACACCCCCAGCATTCGCTTTCCTCATTACATGATCCGTCTCGCCTTTTCCTCTCCTTCTCCCTGCTTTTCCAATATTATTTGACCAGCAAACCCCCTTTCCCCTTCCCAGGGCTGGCTTTTGCGGAAATACTTCGGGCTGGATGCATTTTGACTCCCCCAATGTCCCTCTCTCCCTCGGCCCTCCCCTCGTCTCCCCTCCCCCCCCTTTTTTTTTGTTAATAATTAGCTGCACTCTTTAATGGAACAATGGTAGATTATTATTGCTTCTTTTCAAAGAATCCATTAACAAGGTTATTATGCACTGCACGGGAAGTCAGGTAAATTAAACTTAAATTGCTGGAAATTAAGTTTCAGGCGGTTATGCGCGGGGAAAGCGGGTATTTTTTTACACCTTCGGGGTCATTTTTTTAAATACTCAGCCCTGGAGGTCTACATGGCTCTGTCGGGGTTTTTTTCCGATGTGATTTTGGGTGTGCGTGAGCATTACAGGGGAGGCTTCTCTGCTGCCAATGGCTTTCTATGTCTGACTCCAGGAACAAGGGGTTTTTTCAAGTGTTTTCGTGGTGTTGGCTTGACTTTATGGCTGCAATAAGTCCCTCGGTAGGGAAACCCCCGCTGTGTTCTCACTTCAGAAGGATCGGGAATTCCAGCTCCACATGAAAAAAAGAGAGAGTTTCATTTTTTATTGGAACCAACTGCACTGAACTTTCTACCAAGTTCTTAGCGGGTTCAGCTTTCACACAAGCAATGCTCTGTTCTGTTTGCATTTCGAAATATTTGGGTGTTGTTTTAATCCCCCCATCTATCTGCCTGGCTCTGCTTGGTGGGGTTGGCATTTGCTGGCCAGAAAAGCAAAGCGACGAAAAGTGGGACCTTCCTGGGCAGAGAGCTGGGATTGTACATACTGTAAATACTTCTCTTTATCTGTATTTATACCCTGCCAGCTGAGTGATGTCTGTCAGGAGGGGAAAGCCGGCTTCCCAGCGCAGTGAAATGTGTTATCCCATCTTCTGGTGTCTCTCGCAACTTCCCTGCTTTATTGCTCCTTCTTAGCAAACCCTGCGCCTGCTTTTGAGGCGATGAGGCCAAAGAGTGAATAAAGATGTGCCCATCGGTGTCCTCAAAGACGGGTCTAACTTAAGAGCTACTGTATAAGCTTGCTTCTGCAACCGTTATTGCTCTCTGTCTGTGTCCCTCCCGGCTGGGCTGGCGCTAGCGGCATCCAAAGAAAATATATTCGTAAAATCGGTCTCAGATTTACCTTCGGACTTCAGTGGGGAAGGCAGGAGAGAGCCTGTTAAACAGCTACACTAATAACCCAACATTTTAAATTTTTTTTTAATTTAATTTTATACCGGTTTTTTAAAGCTGTTGGACTGGGAACAGAAACCACCTCTGTGCTAAACGTTCAGTTCTCTGAGATTTAGTGCGGTTTAAGACCTCTGCTCGTATTTACATGTATTATAGGTGGCAAGTCAATTAGACCGCGGGCCTGACCCTCCGGAAGATGAAAACTATGACAGGCGTTGGCGGTTTTTTTCACGTTGGGAACCAAGTTCTCTTCTTTTCTGTTTCTCCCCCAAACAACCATCTATTGGGTCATCCTTCGTCTAAGAGGCAAAACGTATTATTTTTTATCTATAGCGCGTCTAAGACGTCAGCAATAAGCAATTAGCAAGCGGCCAGCTTCAATCAGTGCGTTTTAATTTTCTTTCAAAACGTCGCCTGTCAAACTACATAAAAAGCCTCTTTTAGCCACAAAGGTACTAGGATGAGCAGTATTTTAATACAGTAAAACTTGGGGGGAGGGAGTTTTTTTTTCCAAACTATTTCGAGGGATTCATTTGCAGAGCAATCACGAGAAGTGAGAGAAAATATTAGAGCAAACATTTTCAGCAGATGTACTCACGCATTGAATTATCAGGACATCCCATTTCTTAGCCCAAAATTTGCATGCGGAACTGATCATGCCAGATAATCGCTGGTTTTGCAGAGCTACAAATATTGCGTAACTCTCTAATCAAATGTATGAGCTGTTCGGCTCCTGCAAAGCAGTTAACTTCAGGCTCTCGTCTCTTTTTTTTTTTTTTTCTTCTCTAGTCATCGTTCCCTTTCCATCTCACATTTTTTTTCTTGCATACCAATAAAGCAGATCTACGTAAGTTTGGGTCCATTCCATACACAAAGGGAAACTCTGCAAGAACAAATATAAGAGATATCAGTCAGAGAGGGGGTGGAGGATGAAAACTACTTCCTTTGCATGTTATTTCCTTGAATTATAAGGATTACGTTTCAGTCGAAATGTTCATTGCAGCCGTGGCATGAAACAATCTTGGCTTTGCTGCGGTAAACATGATGTTTAAAATAAATTAGCTCGTAATAAGACACCAGTTTCGTAGATACTTAGAGCTCCGTCAGAGAGAGCCGCATTGGCAGCTCTGCAGACACCATGTAATATATGTAATTCTAGAGTTGTAGCACACACATTCACAGATTCAAGTACAGGGGAGTGTGTATTACAAGGCGTGTCATTTCATTGCATGTAAGACCCGACAGACAGATGGCTACAGATTCGGACAGGAAACAAATCCTGGATAAAATGCGAATGATCGGGGGACAGTCCTGGGTTTAATTTAGTTGTTGGCTTTTTGTTTGTTTGGTTGGTTTGGGTTTTTTTTTCCCCTGTGAGATGGCTCTGATTTTCCCAGTTGAAAAAAGGGAAGGCGGCGGTCAGAGATCCAACTCTGCCCTGAGCAAAGAGGGATCGGAAGGGGGGGATGCACCAGGTAGGGCAGAGCACATCTCTGGCAAAACCCAGAGCGGCAAACCCCGGAGCAAAGCACAGCTTCTAGGGGGACCGGGAATTGCTTGAGACTTTCGGAATTATTCCTTGCAGCTTTCTAACTTTGCAAAAATCGGTATTTTTGCAGTGAGGGCGGGCTCGAAGGGGGGGATGCAAACCCGCGGGGTCTCTGCGCACCTCCAAGGCAGCAGCCCCATCACACCGCCAGCTTTCCTCTCGTTAAAAAAAACACATCTCGATCGGTAACAATCAATAAACTCCGCTTTTGACCGTAACCCAAGGCTTCCTTTTAGCCATAAAAGGTCGGGCATAGATTTGGTATTAGCAAAAAAACGCAAGAGGGCACAATGCGGTACCGGACTCCGGAGGAGATCGGGATTTAGCAAGGGATAAAGGAAATACTTCGATTTTCCATTTATCTCCAGAACACCGAGCTTTTGCAGAAAAAGAAAGGAAAAGAAAGCAATATATGAAAAGCGAAGGTTTGGTTCAAGCAAGAGCAGCTTTCCTGAAGAGGGAATGCTAATCTATGGTAATTAGACCAACATGAACCGAAATAAGTTGTCAAAACCGATTTCTTCTCCTATAGCAAATCTGAGTTAATCAACCCGGCGGGATCTCCTCCTTGCAAAGTTCACGCACCCACACACATATAAAAAAAACTTTTTTCTTTTTTTTTTTTTGTTTGTTTTCTTTAACTGTAGCAAAGTACCCAGACATTTCAGGACGATTTGCAAACACTAGGGGTTAAAGTTTTCCGAATGCGAATAATCAACTCTTTTTCCCTCACTTACAGCGGGTATTTGTATACGTTATATGTGTGTAAATATATATATAGGCGCGCACACCGCCGTCCGTGCAGACGGGCTCTCGCACACCCCCGCGCTGAGCTCCGGGGGAGGGGAGGGGGGGGACGACACACGTTTATTTATTTATGAAGCTCCGTAGCGCGCCGGGAATGTTTCTTTCGGCAGATATTATATATTTGGTTAAGGGGGTGCATTTCTGTTGTTTAAAAGGGAGGGAAAAGGGGGTGGATGGTTTGTTCTTGGGGTCCCTGGTGCAATCTCAGCTCCTCATGGGTGCTATTTTGCAACCTCAGGCGCCTGCTATTGGTCAGCCCATGATCAGATGGTTGTATTTCCTTGTGTCCCTCGCTGGCACCACGCCATCTCCCTTCAGCTAAAACCCAATCTCCGATATACTACTAATAGCTAAACCACTTGGACTATAAAACACAACAAATCATAAAGCCGGGAAAGGACGGCAGGCTCCTTCCAATGAGTTCTTATTTTGTCAACTCGACCTTCCCGGTGAGTCTGGCGGCGGGGCAGGAGCCCTTCCTGGGACAGATCCCGCTATATCCCTCGGGCTATGCGGATCCTTTGAGGCACTACCCCACCACCTATGGAGCCACCGGCGTCCAGGAGAAGGGCTATACCTCCTCTCCTTACTACCAGCAAAGCAACGGAGCCTACAGCCGCAGCTCCGCCTGTGACTATGGGGCCGGCGGGTTTTTCAGGGAGAAGGACCCTGCGTGTGCCCCCCCCAACCTGGACGAGGTGCCCTTCGCCCCCGAGCCGCGCAAGTCGGACTGCGCGCAGAGCAAAACTGTGTTCGGAGAGAGCGAGGAGCAAAAGTGTTCCGCCCCGGTTTACCCCTGGATGCAGCGGATGAACTCTTGCAATAGTGAGTTTACTCTTTTACAGAAATAAATACATCAATCTCCTCCCCCCCTTTCTTATTTGTTACCGCCAGAGAGAGAGAGAGCGAGCGAGCGAGGGAAGCAGGAATAAGGTTCACTTTAGAGCCCAAACTTCCAGCGGGGAAGTTAGGCGACACGAGAGGCTCCAACTTGCTCCTGACACGCACCAAAACTTCACGCCGCTGAAGTATTTTCTCCCAGCACCCCCCCGGCTAAAAAGTTTGCCCCGTATCTAAACCCCGATACAGTATTTCTCCATTTCCCTCCCTTTTTTTTTTTTTTGGGGGGGGGGGGGGGGGGGGGGGGGGGGGGGGGGGGGGGGGGGGGGGGGGGGGGGGGGGGGGG
>JAVKLA010000081.1:43216334-43229674 GCA_034782735.1 Sagittarius serpentarius
AACGCACCCCCACCCTCCCCCCATATTTGGCCGCATACATAGCAAAAACGAAGTACAGTCCATTGCTATAATTCATTAATACATCATAAATCGTCAAGCACAGGGTTATAACGACCACGAGCCACAAATCAAGCCCTCCAAAATAACCCAAATGAGCTCTTACTTTGTAAACTCGTTCTCAGGGCGCTACCCAAATGGCCCCGACTATCAGTTACTAAATTATGGGACCAGCAGTTCCATGAACGGTTCTTACAGAGATTCAAGCACCATGCATTCCAGCTCTTATGGCTACAACTACAATGGGATGGACCTTAGCATCAACCGCTCAGCCTCCTCTAGTCACTTTGGGGCTGTGGGGGAGAGCTCCCGCGGTTTCCCTTCTCCAGCTCAGGAGAGCAGGTTTAGACAGGCGTCTAGCTGCTCCTTATCTTCTCCCGACTCCCTTCCCTGCTCCAACAGCGAGAGCCATGGAGGCAAACCCGCCCCGTCCCCCTCCGACCAAGCTACTTCTGCCAGCACCACCAACACAAATTTCACAGAACTAGACGAGACCAGCGCGTCCTCGGGAGCCGACGAGGGCACTCCAATAAGCAGCAGCATCCCCCGAGCGCAGGCAGAGCCCATCGCAACCTCCACCGCAGCAACAGAGGGGCAGGCACCTCAGATATTCCCTTGGATGAGGAAACTTCACATTAGCCATGGTACAGCTACTTCTTTTTCCGTCGTTGTCGTTGTTGTTGTTTATTTTCGCACACCCCTCTCTTTTTCTCTTGTGTTTTTGGGTGGGTTTTTTTTTTTCCTCTCCCCCCACCTCCCGATTCCCTCCCCACCCCCCCACCCCACTCCCTTTTTTCTCTCCTTCCTTTTATTCGGTGGAGGCGCTTTGATCAGAAACGCAGCTATTTATTGCTTTTGTATTTCTTGCTCTGGTCGCTGCTTTAAAGCTGCCTCTGGCGCCTGGAGGGGGGGCGATTTTATTTTAGTTTCGCTATTCTTGCCGCGAAATGTGCGCTTATTTCAAGCTCCTAGCTCTATGTGGATGGTGGGAGAAGGTACTTTAAAAATTGAGGGAAGGGGGTGTTCCTTGCGGGGGGAGAGGAAAGGAAAGAATTGACCATTAAAATGGCATTATATGCACAGATGGGTCTCTCAGTCCTTTCCTACTCTTATTTTGCTGGGTGTATTCTTGACAATCTGCTCTTGACAAAACCAAAATTGCGAGGAGATACATGGGGAATAGCGAGCCCCCCGGCCCCCGCCCCGGTTTTCTCCTGGAGAAAAGAAAACAGCGTTAAACCTGATGCCCCTGCGAACAGACCCAGAAACACCCAGGCAGAGGCGAAAAAGGGAGATTTCAAGACCTCGCTTCTCCATTTAAATTATGAATATTGAGTTGCGAATGTCGGTTCTGGAGGGGCCAAGGGTGGGGGGTTTTACACGTGTCTGGGGGTGTGCGAGAAGGGGGGGGGGGCTGTTATTTGGGGAATAAGCAGCTTTCGTAGCTGCCCGAAGAAGGCGAGTATTTTACCTCGGTATTAAAAAAAAAAATAGCCTTAAGGATAACAAAAATCCTAGCAGAAAGCAAAAACCCAAACCCCGCTGTTGTCCGTGTTATTCAGACATGACTGGACCAGACGGTAAGAGGGCGAGGACAGCGTACACTCGCTACCAGACCCTGGAGTTGGAAAAGGAATTCCACTTCAATAGATATCTCACCCGCAGGAGGAGAATAGAGATCGCTCACGCTCTCTGCCTCTCCGAGCGCCAGATCAAAATCTGGTTCCAGAACAGGAGGATGAAATGGAAGAAGGATAATAAACTGAAAAGCATGAGCTTAGCCTCGGCAGGCAGCGCCTTTCAGCCATAGATTCTAGAGGAGGAATATCGAGGAAAGAAGAGGAGACGAGAAAGAAATACGTAAATAAATAAATAAAGCGCCGCAGATCTTAGTTTCGGAGTACTGTACAGTGAGGCACCTTCTTTTCGGCATGTTGTTGATATTCTAAAACAACGCGTATGGTACCGTTATCCCAGGACTGAGCTCATGTCGTGTTCTGTTTGGTTTTGGGATTTTTTTTATTTTTTTAATTAAATTTTATTTCCAGATGCTCCTCATGCTCTTGTTGTTCTTATAAATGTATGTGTCCGTGCTCTCTTGATGCTTTCTGGAAAGCTAGCATGTTTTATGTGAGCCCTTTAAATGTTATAACTTATTTATAAACTGAGAACAGATACGATTGTTTGTTTATTTGTTGGGGTTTTTTTTTACCCTTTCCTGAGTTTACTGCTTTTGGGTGAGTTCTTCTCTGCCTAAGCTAAAATCGGGGGTTCCTGCACTACAGTCGCAGAAAAAAAAAAAAGTCTAAAAAACCAAACAAAAATGTAAAAAGAAAAAAAAAAAGAAAAAGCTCTTGTATCTTTCTGTCTTAAAATTGTCCAGTCTGTGTTTTAGTTCAAAATTCAGGCCAGGATTTCTAGTCCCAGGCTAATTCCGAGGCGTACTCTTAGACGTGGGTAAACTTCACTATTAAAAAAAAAAATTGTACAAAATCGGACCAACAATAGAGTGCTCTAATGTTTGTAAATACTAGAAATATTTCTGATGTGACTAATAGACGGTTTGTAGTGGGCAGAGTGAATGCAATGTTATGTGTAAAAATGGCATCTGTCATGTCTAGCTGCCTGTTAGTACTTTGCCAATAAGCTTTTTGTATTTGTTTGTAGCTTTACTTGAAGTCAAATAAACGTTTCTCCTATTCACAAAGCCTCCCAGTTGCACTTTGTACACAACCTCTGAGTCTTGCAGCCCATGCTAAAGCCAGAGAGATGCCTGGCATGGAGCTGAGCCTCTGCTAGGAGCTCTCAGCAGAGCTGCAGCCTCTCCTGGGCAGCTCCCTGGCAGCCCAGAAACACCAAATATTCACATCAAATACCCTTCTGGCACCGTACGGCAATAAAGCGCAACCCCCCACACCGCCCCAAAGCGCTGTCTCCCCCAAAACAACACAGACCCCCTCCACCCCCCACCCCACCGTATCAGACAAACTGGTTTCAAGTACTTCAAGTTGCAATAACACGGTATAAACGCTTCCCCGGCAGATTTACGTGCATTTCAGGAATTGTCAGATAGAGATATACACAGGCACACGCGCATTTTAAAAGCGAGAGGTATTTATATCCACATATATGTCCACGTAAAACTGTGTTCTATAGAATTACAGATCTGTGTGTTTGTATAGATTTATTTTATATATATATATATAAAAAAAACCACATGTAGATATATATAATACATTTCCGTGCTAAGCTGTGCTCTCTCCGCTACCTCTCGTCCTCGGTTTATTGTGCTTACTGCTTTTACCTCCTCGTCTCTGGCTCAACATGTAAATACCAGCTCACAGCTCTGTAACTACTGACACTGACTACAACGAGTCATTCTGGCTGCAGATAATTTAACATCATCAAAGATGGCAAATGTTGCCATTTCGCTACCTAGGGAATCTAACAAGGCACGAGATACTCCGGTTTAAAGTCGCTCGATTTGGCAAAACGCCACTGACATCTCTACAATACAGCTTAGGCTTTTTTTGTTCGTAGCAAGTAAAGTTGGAGCTTAAAACTTACCAAACTTAATCTCCCACTGTTTAGGTACTTCTTAAGTGATTTTGAGAGGGATGTGAAGTGGACTGTCAGATCCCAAACCATTTGCTCGCCTTCCCTTGATATTTTTTTTTTTTTTTTTTACCAATAGCAAACTATACCAAAAGTGGGTATGACATTTAGATGTCAAATGGATAGGGTTTTATCTAGAAGTTAGATCGTAAAAATCGCCCAGACCTCAGACAGATACCCCTCACTGGCTCTCAAAAGTCACGTGAGGTCCATAAAGTTAGTTTTATGGTTTTGGGGAGTTGACAATGTACAATATATTTCACATTCTCTAGAATGTTAAGTGACACTTTAACTGCTTGGTTTGGCTTGTAAGGGGCAGCAATGGGTGAGCACTTTTCCAGATGAGATAAACGTTGCAATTGCAGGGAACATGTTTTGCGGGTCCAGTTTTCAGTCCAGAGAGCCAATAGACTGGAGTCCTGAAAGTAAGTTCTTCTGAAATATTATCTGCTTAAACTATTTTAAAGGGTTGATATGGCTAAAGGCTGAGCGGGGAGGAAAGAGGGTCTGTCTCTCTTCCAGAGCTTTATTTCTCACTTTTAGAAGGTCCTAATTCTTATCCTCCCGAGAGCTGGAATTGCATTACATTTCCATCACAGCTTCGAGGCCCGCAAGTAAACTTTGTGGAAGCGGGAGAAATAGAAAATCTGTAAAGATTCATTATCATCGCAAGGCAAACTCCATCCTCTCTTTGCCGGGGGACATGTGTACTTCAGACAAAGTTTGTTTTTGTCCTTCGCCATGTAAAAAGGCTCTTGCTCATTTAATGGAGGTGATTCGGTGTGGTTTCTGCCGCTCGCAAACAGCCACAAATCTGGCCCGTGCCTTTGCATTGCAACTAGCTGTATTCTGTCTGTGTTCTTCAGGTTGTTAACACCTTTTGATTTTAATTATTTTCACCTGCTTGCTAAAGAAATGTGTGCCCTTTTTTGTCCTTTCGGCCTGTGTAGAGACCGGGTTTTTTTGCCCCCGGGCTTTTTTTTTTTTTTTTGGCTTTTTTTTTTTTCCTTGGGTTTCGGTTTTTTCCAATACGAACGAGTGTCCTCGTTATTTCCGTAGTTCGTTTCTACCATATGGAGCCACTGAATGACCGCTGTTATGTCTCCAGCCTGTCTTGAAGTGCTACAGAAAAATAGTCAGAGAGGCTGCAGTTTGCATACGGACCCCCCAACCCTTACTGAACCCACCGGTATCTCACAGATTTCCTTCTCTCCCTCTAAGGAGAGAAGGAACAGGCAGGCAGCAGCCTTTTTCTTTGGCAAAATAAACAAGTTAGCGGGGAAGGGCAGGAGAGCAGAGCCTGCCATGGCTCGGGGGCTCGGGGCTGCGGCGGGGGCTGCGTCCCCCCGCTCCGGGCTGGGGCGGGCAGGTGGCCCCGGCCGGAGGCTCCGGCTCCGTGATCGCGCAGATCAAGCACAAGGGAGCAAAACAGGGCCGACAGAGCAAAATAGAGGCGGGAGGGGGAAAACCCAAAACAACCCTGGAGAGGCTGCTTTTTTTTGAAAGCCAAGTCGCCACATCTGCAGGAAAGGGGGGGGGGGGCGGACACACTTCGTCCACACCTGAACCGACTCACATCTATTTCCCCCCCTCCTGCTCGCTCCTTAAGAAATGAAAGAAAATAAAAATGTTCAAAGCGGAGGTCCTGGGGGTGGAGTGGGGGGTTTCTAGAATTTGGAGCAGTCACAAGCTTCTCTTTTTTTTTTTTTCCCTCCTTTTTACGGTAAGACAACATTTGGTGGACACATGTCCGTCTCTTTTACACAAAGCAGAATGTCCCCCTTTAGCACACTTTGGAGATTGCTTTTCCTTCCTTGGGCTGTTTTTCCTGTCCTGCTCCATGTGTCTCCTAATATCTTTGCTATCATCATTTGAACTTCTGGGTTCTCCCTGAGCAGTCAGAGGGTGGCCAGTGCAATCCTGAAAAACCTCTGCTCTGAAAAACCTGTAAACACAAATGCAAAAGCTGGAAAATCAAGGAAGGGAAGGAGGGTGCAGGGAGGCTTTCCTATTCAGCAGACTGGGTTTATGCTGAACAGCCTCTCCCTAATCTCTGTGCAAGCTGGACGCCTGCTTTCCAGTTGATAATAAAGATATTTTACGGGATCCTAAAGGGCTTCAATGGCATGGTCTTTAAAGGTGAATTTAGCCGCACAAACACGACAGGCTGCAGACGGTTTGTCTACACGGGGTTAGAAACGCTTGGAGGAGAAGGGGTGAGGGGAGAGGTGTGTGATCGTGTTGGGGTCAGACCGAGGGATGGCCTGCTAATTCTTTACCCTTCTGATCTGTACTGGTGACTAAAAATAATTTCTACTGATTCAAATGATAACGAGCGATTTAGGCAAGAAAAGTGACATCCCTCCCCCTTAATGTATGTTTGAAAATGTAACAATATGTTCAGCTCACGCATGTACCCACAAACACCGTGTTTCCAAAATATATTCATCCACCCATGAATCCATAGATCTATCCATCCATCCATCCATCCATCCATCCACCTCTTCCCTATCCATCATCTCCATCCACTGTCCGATCCCCATATCCCCATTCAAAGATATTCATCTTTTCTATAGTCCCAGGCAAACTTTCCTTCCAAATCCACTCTAATCACAGGAGGCACAAGGTTGTTTTTTTTCTCAAATACCACCATTTCTAATCCCTTGGTGTCCGCAACATGTAATTTCAAGGGGGAAAAAGCAGACCAAGATAGCCAGAGCAGGGGGAATTTGCAATGTAGTTTTAGCTACAGGAGGTTGCAGCGAGGAGGAGATGTCTGTATGGGTCACAACAGGTAACAACCCTGCATTTGAGCATCCTCGGCGCAGGGATGGCACCGGGCCTGTGCCACAGCAAAGGAGCAGGGTCTGGATTTTATTGCTTGCATAATAATATCATCCTTCCCTCTCCTTTCCATCTCTCACAAAACCCCCTGTCCTCTCTGTCCACGAGATCTGCTTTCTACCTGCAGCGTGTAACATGATTTTTTAATTTTTTTTCGGTTTTTTTTTTACAAGCTGGATTTTTGGGGGTTTATTTTTGTGTTGGATTCTTTTTTTTTTTTCCCCTACATGGTGTTCACATCCAGCTTCCTGTGAGGCATGAGGAGATATAACTGACTACCATTTTACAGCCTGGAAGGGGTCACAGGCTTAGCACAGGCTTCCCCCCCCCTCCCCGGGTCCCCATCCTTTAAAGAAAAAAAAAAAAAATCTCCCTGTTGCTGGTGAAAAGGAAGTATAAGGAGAGTAAACAGGAAAACGGAGCTCTGACCGTGCAGGTAGGCGGGGATTTTCCTTTGCATTTTTCATCGTTTCTCTCACTTTAATGGCATACATCAGACATGGGACAATTAGTTCTTCCGTAGCTGCAGAAGACAGAATAAATACGAAACGCGTTAATATCGGGTCTAAGAACATGGAGAATCTCTAGGACATGATTACTGCTTAGGAAGGAAAATCTCTTTTTTTTAGACCTGTAGTTGTGCAGACCTTTATGCCATGACTCTGGGTACAGATGGGGAAAACCTCTGGTTTAAGGACTCTCCAAAAGTGAGTCTGGTGGCGGCCTGGGTAGACGGGGGCTGTTTGCCCCAAATGTGCAAAATCTGGCACAGCCCAGAGCAGCCTCCCCGTGAGCTCACCTGGCTCACAGCATCTCTCATGTACTAAAAAAGGGTGCAGCCACATCCACTTTTGCCTTTTTTTTGTGCCTCCCCCCGCCCCGTCCTGTCCCTTTAGCCTCTCCCCATCCCTGAAGGTTTCCTATTTCGTTTAGTAAACAGTGTGTAAACCTCGATGGTACTTCGAAAGGGGAAAAAAACCCCGAGCCCCAAAGCAGTTATTCCTCACCCAAGAGCCAGCCCAGGCTCCACAGCCTGGAAGAGCCGAGCTGAGCATCTGTATTAATTACAGCCCCCTTCAAGCTGCCTTTTGGGGCACCTCCCCAGGGCCCTGTGCCAGGGTGGGTGCGGGACCCCCACCCCCAGGCTGCTGCTGAAGGGGCGACAAAGGTGAAATTTCAGCCCTAAAACATCCATTTGGTTCCCAGGTTCGTTCAGCAATAAACGGGGTGGGGTGGGGGGGTGGATGTGGAGGGGGGGGGAAACGCGTTTGTGAGCGGCACAGAGAGGTTTGGGGAGGGCTTGCAAAAGGCAGCTCGGTGTTGCAATGCCGTTGTCAGGCCATCTTGAATATCACGGCTTTATTTATTTTTATTTCTTTTTAGAATTTTTTTTAAAGCGTTTGTGCATTTTAGACCTTCTCTGCTCACCGGGTACGGCGTAACACAAAATAAAATTTCCTTCCACCCAGGTTTTAAAAACTCAGCCAAGAAAGCAAGCAGACCAAACTAAAAACAAAAGCAAAACAAAGAAACCCTACCAAAAACAAACTTCGCCAAGGTAACCTAGTTACAGATGTGTATGATGTCTTACTTTATTCAACAAAAAGTGATTAAAATCTGTTAAAGGATTTAATTAAGAGAATTAAATGAAAAGGAAGGGGCACAAATGAGTTGGAAAAAAGCGAAGCTATTCTAAACGATTAAATCGCCATTTTAACAGTATAATGGGGTTTGCATACTGAAAAGAGAAATCAGAGCTCATATCTCATCAATAATTCATAGGCAAGAGGGATCATTCCGAGGTCAGCAGACTTGTACAGCCCCGGCTCCTCTCTCGGAGGAGAGGGTGAGCATGGTATCACAACCCAACACGGACCCCGGGGGCTGCCGGGTCACCTTTTTAAGGAAAACATAAGCTCCAGGGTTGGGGTTTTTTTTTCCCTTTATTTCTTTTCTTATTCTTCTTCTTTTTTTTTTTTTTTTTTTTTAATTTACCAAGTCCCACTGCCCGGGTGTGTTGGTGACTGGCAGTAAGAGAGGGGGAGGGCTGGAGAAGGACTGGATGTGGTTCATATTGCTCCAATACAGACACACACCAACAATGTGGTAATTATGCTTTTGAGAAGCCAAAGGGATCTCCTTTTTTTGCTTTTTTTTTGCTGGCCACAAAAATGAAGGTTGGGAGGCTGTGGGTCCTTATCTGCCTTGGCGGGGAGGGGCTGGCGGCAGGGACGAGAAATTGCACTGCTGGGGCTGCAATTCTTCTATTTCATTCTATTTAGAGGAGGACTCCGATTATTCACCCAGTTATTTGCAACAGTTCTGTAAATTACTCCAGCCTACACATACCGTGACCTCCTCAAGAAGGGAAAGCTTTCGAAGGAAACCAGCCCCTTCCCTTCAGCTCCGCTCCCCGAGCCCCTTTCCCTCCCCCACAGCTGAATTTCAGGCTGAGAAATTGCTCTTTCTTTCCCCCAGCCCCAACCTCTTCCTTTTTCTTTTTTTTTTTTAATTTTTTTATTACACGTCCGACCTGAAGGGAAGGAGCTGACGGGATTATTTAAAATCCTCTTGATAAAGGTCTCTGCTCAATTAGGGAACGCGAAAAGGACTTTTATGGGGTTTGGCTCCTCCTCTGGGGGTCTCTTCCCAGCGCTAGAATGGATTTAAGAATGAAATTTTCTTTCAGAGCGTGGCTATTTCGGTGCCTGAGCTGATTTTCCCCATTCTTTCCTCTCCTAATGTTAAATAAATGATATCTGGAAGGAGGCTGATAACTTAACTCGAGAGGTGTCCACCCGGCATAGTTTTCCCGTGTTCTGTTACCCTAAATAGCTTTAAAAAGAAACTATTTTGACAGCGAGCGTTGAAAGAATAAGACTAGTACGAGGGTTCCCCCCCCTTTGATTTATCTCTTTTTAACTTGTGTATGTATGCGTATGTGTATATATGTGTATATATATATATATATACCCTTCAAGTCAAAACAAATTACAGCGCTGGGATTTTGCGTAAAGGACGTTTGTTTGGTGGCAAATCAGGGCTCTGTTTATATAGAGAGACTCTGCAAAACCGAGGGCGGGAGGAGGAGAAGGGGAAGGATTTGGGATGGAGCAGAGCCGGGGCGGGGGGGTGGGGAGGGAAACAGCCGACCCCGGGCAGGGGGATTCGGTGCAGCCTCCTCGCCTGTAACGTCCCCGAGCAGCCAGCAGAGCCCGCTTCAGACCAAGTTCACGGGCAGCGGGGCCGGGACGGGCCGGGCCGGGCCGGGCTGGAGCGGGACCGGCCGCCCCGCAGCGCCCCCCCCCCGCCCCGGGCTCCGGTTCCCCCCCGACCCCGGGCGGGCCCGGTGCTGCTGGTGGCCGAGCTCCGGTTGTCCAAAAATAATCATAGGAATACCTTCCTTTTTATCCCCCGCAAAGGAAGGGGTGGGGGGGAGGGGGAAGAAAAAAAAAATTAAAAAAAAAAAAATCAGAGCAGGCTAATTACCGCAGTCAACAACTCACCTAGGTGAAATCCCAAATAAAAGAGAAATAATGTAATGCAGCTGTGGTTTAAAGGATTCCCCCCCGCCCCCGCTCCTGTTCTTTTAAATACAAAAGGGGGGGGGCGGGGAAAAAAGGGAAAAAAATCAGCGGTCTAGGACAGCAATGGGCGAGCTGGAGATAAACGTCTAATGTTCGCAAAGCTCTGATTTGGGTTTTTGTTCTCCCCTGGGGAAAAAAAATCACGAAGTCATGTCCAGGTTTTGTGGTGGTTTTTTTTCTTCTTTTCTTTTTTAAAGTAAAATAAATAAAATAGGGAAATCAGCGCCGCATTGGTTTCTAGAGACGTAGACGGTAACTCTGGTCTTGGGGGGCTTGTTAGTACAGCATTATAGCTCGAGGGGTCAAAAAGTTGAGGGTCAAAAGTTTACGCTGTGCGTGACTCAGTCTTGTGTATAACCCTGATAGACTGATGTCAGGGTGGGACAAAAAAAAAAAAAAGAGAGAAAGAAAGCGGGGAGGGGGGCGAGGTGGGAGGAAGAGTCTCTGCTCATGGGCAGAGATGGGAGAAGATGATAGTGAGGTGGGAGCGACCTTCAGCCGCAAGCCGGTGCGGGGGGGGGACGGGGGCTGCAGGATTTGGGGTGGGATGTCGGTAGAAAATAAGGTAGATTGATTTGGGTCTCCCGTGAGGAAACGCCGAGCGACTTCTTAGTATTTTTCTAAGATAACCCCTGAAACGCTATTTGGAGTCGAATTAACAGAATATAGGGGGAAATGCATTTATTAAATCCAATTACGTGGAGGTCCCTCTAGGATATTAACGCGAGCAGTTAAAAAATAATTTTCATTCCAGCGTCAATTTTGTTTGGATAGGGTTTAAATTATACCGAAACCAACAAAAAAAAAAAGTCTGACACGGTCGGTGAAAATGTGTTCTAACATCTTTACTTGGAAACACTTCCAAAACCCTTGGAGAGGTGCCTGTCTCCCCGGGCGCTGGAGCAAATACTCATCCAAAATAATAAAAGAATTACACGAAATAACGCCCATGATTTACTGTTTGCATTTCTACCTTAATCGTAGGGAATCTAGAATAATGATGTATAGGCAAAATCAATGGACTGATGGCTTTAAAAAATGCGATGTATGTATTTAAAGGCGCTTTTAAGTGCCCGTTTCGTCGCTCGGTCCGGTTAAAGTAGCTAATTTTGTTTTGCAGCACGCTTTCCGTCGGAATTTGAATGAAATGTTTTATATTTCTTGCTTGAAATGTGACTCCACTCTGGTCATTGCAACAGTTTAATGAACTGATATAATAAATATTTCCCTTGGCATTTCAAAGTTATTTCTACACTGCCAGACTTTGAACTCTCCAAACTCTAAATATTATTTGCACTGGGACCGGGGAAGATCTTTTCAATAGCTTCTTAAGCAAACAGTCGTAGCAAGGCAAACTCTCCGGTAGGGGGAAAAAGAAAAAAAAAAAAGCCCTGCAAATTTGCTCCCCCCCCCCCCGGCTTTTAAATATTTTCGGTGACTAAATACTTATAACAAGGGCCATTTTTCTTGGAAGAGAAAGAGAGAATATTAGAGCCCTGGGAAAGGCATTCTGGAAAATCCATTTGCGTTCCCGATGCGGTTATATTCATGGAGTAGGTGAAATTCAAGAGAACGTAAAGCGTTTTGTTTCGCGTGATAAGGCTCGAGTTTAATTAATTGCCATGAATTTGCTTGGTATTTATAAAATATCACTATATGAGGGCTACCGTTTAGTTGTAACTTGGGTGATCCATCTCTTCGCCCTTGTAATTACTGTACTTATCTCTCTAGAACAGTCATTTCTACTCCAGGTTTATAGAACAGGTAATGGATAATAAAGGCCATTTGTTTTCGGGATATTAAAACAAGCAGGTATAATTTCACGGCAATAAAAAAAAAAAACCACCTCCCAACTTTCCTTATAATATTCACTCCTACATCATAACGTTTAACTTTCAATTTAGGGACGCGAGGCTGCGTGTTCATTTGAAGTGGGTTCATTCGGAGAGATGTAAGGAGGGAAGGAGGGAGGGGAGGAGGGAGGGAGGAAATTAAACGTATCATTTTCAAGGATATTTCTAATTTATCTCCCTTGCTCGGGACGGACTCGGCTTGGCCCTGGGGTGAGGGTCTCTGAGTACCGGCCAGACGCTGCAAACACAATTCAGGGTGGGTTTTCCTTCGTTTGTTTGTTTGGGTTTTTTTTTCTTTTTGTTCCCTACCGGACAATCAATTGAATGCGCTTTTTAATCCCGATGTACTTTCCAAATGACCTCTGTATCGCGGGGAGAAACGCGGGGCTGGAGCTGGTGGTGTAAACGCGGAGATAAATGGTGAATCCCCGCAGCCCCCTCGCAGGGATGCTCCGCTCCACACCACCCGCCCCCCCCCCGCCAGCGCTCCTCGCTTGCTGCTTCACGGGTTTTAGGTGAAAATACGATATATTTTTTTTCACATTAGCAATGAAAAGGATACACAAGGCTGGCTGGGAAACCACGCAAGGCTTAAATCTTCGTTTCCCTGTTGCAAAACAGGTGTGGGCTCATTCCCATCTAATCCTGCACATTTATACATCTCAGATGCAGTCAAGGCGCTGGTTGCTCCTTATTAAAAGTTGTGCCCTAAAGAAGCACCTCAGACCTCCAGTGCTCCCCGTTTGGTGGGCGGAGGGGAAGAAATCCCAGTTTAATACAGGAACCCGAAAGGTTTGCGCTTCCGAAAGGGGGAGGGGGACATTTAAAATAAAAAAAAGAAATCCCCATCCTCATTGCTGACAGAGTCGAGAGAGAGATCTCCGGGGGAAGGGGCGGGGGGGGGGAGGGGGAATATATGCGGGGAAAAATAAAAAAAAATTAAAAAAAAAAGCCCTAAAAATGACAGCGCGGAGCGGCGCGGAGGGAGCGCGGCGCGGAGGGAGCGCGGCGCGGGGTGAACCGCGGGTCAGCGCGGCTCTCGGCGGCCGCCGCGCTGCGGACACGCCTCGCTGTTTAACAAAGACTGACAAACTATGAGATTAATACCAAAACTTGCGGGTTTCCCACCCCAAAATGCTCAGAGGGCCTCCTGGCGCTGCCAGGAGCAGTTCCGCTCGCCTTTAAGGACAATAGTGGTTTATACTGGGGGAGCGGGGGAGGGGGCACCAGCAAACCCCTCCAAAAAAAAAAAAAAAAGAAGAAGAAGAAGGAGAGAGAGAAATTAGTGTTCTTATCGAGAAATAATCTCCTTTAAAAAGCAACACGGGGGAGAGAGAGCAGAGCAGCCCAGGCTGGATGGGGGGGGGGCGAGGTGGGGGGTGGG
>JAVKLA010000081.1:43250852-43268443 GCA_034782735.1 Sagittarius serpentarius
CCCCCCCCCCCCCCCCCCCCCCCCCGCCCCCCAAGAAAAGTGAGGACGGTGATTCCCAGCCCGTCTCTGGCGAGCTGCTCCCAAAATAGCTATTAGTGGCACGCTGCTATCGTAAACTGCCGTCCCCTCTTTCCGCCACGCACCCCCATGCCGCCCCCCATCCCCCCCCCCACCCCCACCCAGCCGCACCTCACCCCCCGCGGGGACCAGGAGAGGCTTGTGGCGGCGGGCGGACCCATGGGAGAAGGGTGCTGGGGGGGTCGGGGGGACCCAGCCCCGGCAGAAGCCTGGGAGTTGTGTATCCTCCCGGTTGTTGTTTTTGTTTTGGGTTTTTTTGAGACAATTCCACAGCACTTCCGCTGATTGATCATTAACCTGGTGAGTTATTGCTCTTCTAAGCAAAGGTCAGGGGGAGAAAAAGGTCTAATCTGTCAAGGCAAACCCGCTGCTCACTCAGTTTCATTTTGATTTCTTATCCGGGCTGGCTTCTGTTTGGGGTTTCGGGAGGTCCTGGACCCTCCATAACTCTCCCCTCCTCCTCGGAGCTCCCCCCTCCCTCGGGCTCTCTGCTTGTGGAGTGGGAAAACCCCAACTCCTTCCCTTTAGACAAAAAAAAAACGGGCCAAGGGAGGGTGAGCAGCCCCGCGGGAGGACGCGGTGGGTGCTGCGCGGCTCCCCGCCCCGCCCCGGGGGGGCATGAGCCCATCGGTGGGTGCGGGATGAGCGGGGGCCGGGCTGGACCTGCACCGCCTCTAAGAGAAAAATTAATGCAAGCCAAATACAGCAAACCCCCCCCCCCCCAACAAAACCCCAAATCAAAACAAAGAACACGGGGGTGGGGGGTGGGAGAACCTCCCTCCATCCCTCTTCTGCCTGTACTGCGAGGGAATAAATTAAAAACAAAGAAAAACAAACAGCCCCCTCGCCTTCCTTGCTGGAGCCGTTATTTATGCCAGCTTCTTTTTGGATGTTTGTTTGTTTCTCTTTTGCCCTCCTCCCTCCTGCATCCACTCCAAATAAACGCGATTTTCCCTCTTTTCTCCACCTCCTCTCGGGCTGCCCACTTCTCCCCTTCCTCCCCGGGCCCGGCGTGGGAGGAACTTGCCGAGACGCAGCCTGCGTTTGCTGAGCTCACAGCCCAGAAAGGGTGTTTTCTTTTCTCTTTTTCCGCCCCCCCGCCCTTACAAGTCTCTGTGTGTACTCTACAGAGGGATCTGAAAAGCCCTAGTTAACTGGGGAAGAGCCGTGATGTAAGTGGAATATTGCCAAAGCCGTGTATTAAAGTGTGCGCGCATGTAATAATAATACTAATAAAAAATACAGCTATAGGCCGCCGACTAGAGAAGGTCACGAAGCATCCGCGGGTGATTTATGGACTCGGGGATGTTGTCACAAGCAGAGTAGGGGTGTGAGGGGAACATTTTTATTTGAGATTAATAACATCAACATACAGAACGGAAACAGGATTATTAAAGCGACTGAATGTTTCCCAAAACGAAAATATTTTTAAATGAGATTGCTTTTTCTTTCTCCCCTTCTTTCTCCCTTTCCGAGTCCTTCGTGCCAAAGTTGCGGCGATAAATCTCGGCGTGGCTTTAAAAATGTTTACGGCTCGAAACCGTTAATTCTGATACCGAATCACTCCTGTGTGAATGGAGTTAAGTATCTTCGCCCTCCCCCTCTTCGTGGCGATCTTCCGACCACATCGGAGAAACACGAAAAGACATATTCTGAATCCTTAAGGCTTTTCTGCCTTTCAGGAAAACGGCCTCCTATTTTCGCTACTATTATCCTGTTGTTGAACACAGAGCTAATTATCTACATCTATTTAAAATCTTAAATTCATTTATCTCGGAAATTACCACCAGAATTTAACCAAAACCCTTCCCGATATAAATATATATTTTTTAAATTACATTCAGAGTCCACCACCAGCCGTGGACAAACTGCCCACGGTCCACGCCAAACCGTTTCCATCGCTAAGGCGAAGCCCAGCACGGGCGAAGCGTTTCCCCTGGCGGGGGGTTTCCACGGGGGAAGGTGGAAAGAAACGTCGGGGAGACAGGGGAACTAAACGTGGGGTCCACCGCCTCTGATGAGAATACTGGGTTAGCAATGGATGGAGACCGGTGCAATCCCTGGAAGTGCTGTGGTGACTTGGGTGGGAGATAATCTCCGAGGAAATGCTGGGGCTTTTGTTCATTAGAGCCTATCTTCTCCCCATTTCCACCCAAAGGTTTCTCCCTGTGATGAATCCCCTTGTCCACGCTTTTCTGAACGAAGTTTCATACTTTTTTCCCCCTTTTTCCCCCCCCAGTTCTTCTCCTTTCTCAAAGTCCACTGCTGCCTCGTGTTTGCTGGACCAGACATCCGAGAATTGGTGAGTTTTACTGAATATCCTACCTGGTCCCCTGTCTGTGTGTGTCTCCCTATCTCCCTCTGCATCAGGCTTGGAAGCCATTCCTTCTCTAAAGTCACCCAACGTGACTTCCCCCCCGCCGGCAACCTAACCCCAGAATAAGCACGGCTGCCCTGGATTTCAGCTGAGTATTTTCATTTTGCTACTGGCTTGTCTTTAAACTTTGTGATTTATGGCCGTAACTTTGAGGGAGTGTTTTAAATGGAAGATATTTCCTGTACTCCCTTTGAAGGGAAATCCAGTCAGATTGCAACATTTGCTGCTGATTTCTTGAGAGTGCGAGGGAGTTACATTTTAAAGAAAAATAAGCTGCAACCAAAGCAAAGATGGCAATACACAGGGAGCCTGAAAAAACTACTTACAGGAGCTCAACATATAAACGTGCAACGACCTTCTTAAGAGTTTTTTTTTCGGCTGCCAGTTAAGGTTAAAACCAAATTTTGCACTTCAGAGGAGTTACTTGCAGAATCCGAGGTACTTTTCATTGCCTAGGTAGTCCAAATAAGTCAGTGGAGATCCATATTCAGAAACCTATAGAGTACTTCACCTACAGAGAAGTCTTTAAAAGAACAGTCCACGACCGGTTTTCCTCTTTCCTTCCCTGGAATTTCAACGCCGGGGCTCCAAAATAGGAAATATCTTGTAGCAGAAGATTTATGTTGGAGCAGATCATAAAAATTCAGACGGGGAACAAAAAAATAACCGCAATAATGGTGTCCCTTGGTCGAAATCCTCACGTCTGGGATCTGAACGCTGCAGCCAGAACAATAGCTGGAAACACCGTAGTCCTTGGGATAAGTCTTTATCCATCACCTAGAAAAGCTTGGCTGTCCAACCCAGAGTAAGTCCTCTCAAAAGTCAAATGTTTACTTGGACACTCTTCTTTTTCTTTCCAGAGTTATCAACCTAAAGGTGCACACACACACACCCCCACCAAAAAAAAAAAAGGGGGGCGATCCAAACCCCCCGACGGGTCATACCTTCCCAGCGAAGTGCAAAGAGCCTTTGTGGTCCCTCTTTTTCTTGCTTTGCTAAACGTAAATTCCCCCCCGTCAGCACTTAACCCAAAGGAGTGAGCGCCCGAATTAAAGGAGGGAAGATAATTGCGTTGTGAAACAAAAGTAGCACTTTAAAAAAAAAAAGTGCAGACACCTAAATTCTTTGCCCTGCCTTCCTCCCACTCGCCAGCCCCTCCTCGTCACGGACTTTCCCCAAAACGCATCTTGGCGAGTTTCTGCTTTCGGCAGCCGTGTGGGAGCGGGGAAAGGCATAAATCTCCCGTGGCGACAGCAGCAGCGCCTTGCATAGCAATAACGGCGTTATTAATAATAGCAATAATAATCATCTTTATTGTTCAACACCTTCCTGCCTTGGCCTCCCCCGGGGGAGATTTGCGCCCTGACACCACCCCCCCACCCAAACCCCGCACCTACTCCCCGGCGGAGTCCGAGGGGCGAGAGGAGCCCCCAGACATTGGGACGCACAAACTTAACGCCGAAGTTACGCGGGGCTGCGGAGTTGCATCAAAGCATGAGATTCCTCTCCCCCCTCCCCTCCACCCTTGCAAACACTGGGGCCGGCGGCTCCCGTCCCCGTCCCCCCCCCGCCCCGGGTCCCAGAAAAGTGGGTTTCTTATGCGGGGGGGTGTCCGCGAAGAGCCAAACGCAGCCGAAGGGCCGGGGGAGGAAAAGCAGCAGCTCTTGAAAGAGCCGCGATTGCCGCCGCCGAAGGGGAGGGGGGAGACTATGACTATGTTGAAACGGTTTATTAGCATAAATTGACACCTAATTGTTAAACACGTGAATCAAAGGCAAGCTTTGCTATCTTTCTGCCTAGGCCTCTGTCCACCACGTCTGCAATTAGCATAATTTTTCACTAGTGACGCTGTTTGGGAGGCTCGTTGGCTTTGCCCGGCAATCCAAACCAAATCTTTATTTTTAAATATCCCCTCCGCTTTATTCCCCCCTCGCCCACCCCCTATCCCCCCCCGCGCCGTAGCGTGCTTTCTTTTGGTTTTTTTTTTAAGCCCACCCACGCTTTGCATCGTTAAAAGGGGGGGGGGGTGTTGTGTTCAGCTTTTCTTTCTTTCTTTTTTTTTTTCCCTTCTCCTTTCCCTTCTTCCCCTTTGCTGTGGTAAAGCAGAGGCCATTGTTATCAGTGAGCAGCGCGTACCAGTCTATAGGGCAACTAGAATCTCAGGGTTTGTCCATTCAAAGCCCTCAGCTTTTCTGCACATCTTGGAAGCTGGAAAGCATCTTGATTTTTTTTTTTTTTTCTTCCCCAAACGGAGACAGAGAGACAATTTGAGCTGCCGTAACCGAAAGCTCCACTGGCTGAGCCCCCTCCCCCTCTGTTTTGGCTTTTTTTTTATACATATATACATGCATATGCTGGATTTTTTTCCTCTCTCTCGTATATTCCTTTAACGTTTTTAAAGGAAGGGGGTCATTCCTTGCTTATTGATTGCGTGGATGCTGGATGTGAAAATATATTATGTCTGCCTGTGCTTTGCTCGTCAGAGACTAAGGTAAGCCGGACTCAAATAGGCTATCACTTTGTGAATGGCGGAGTATATGTCCCAATGATTTATGACCATATGACTCCAATCTCGGTTCAAGAAGAGTTCACAAGCTTTAAGCTTCCTTCCACGCAGAGACTCTTTTGCAGCCCTCATCCAGGGCCCTTTTTTCCCCCCCTGCTTTACAACTGGGGAGTTCTGGTTGGGGTGAAGCTCGGTTGTGGGGGGAGGGAAGAGGGAAATTTTAGGAATGTGTCTCTATTTTCCAGGCATATCCACCGCAAGGCAGTCGCTGGGATTTGAGCTCTTTCTGAGCAGCCGACCTATTGTTAAGGGCATGTTTAGAATATTTATTATTAATAATAATTTAAATTAAAAGCGGGGCTATGCCTGTTTTCGCTGGCTCTGGGAAATATACCTTAGGAGGGGGCGGGGGGAGGGGAAAGGCACTGCTCTTCTTCATAAACACAGTCAGGTTGTGAATTTAGGATTTCCAACATGGAGGGGATGGCTTTACAGGAGAATACCTCTGCCTTAGATTTCTTTTATCTTTTTCCCCCGACCGCCTGATTTTTTTTCCCGAGCATCCTCCTCCCTACAGCCCTTTCCCTCTCGCACCTTCCCCAGATTAATTTTTTTTTTTAATGTCTCTAAATCCTCGCACTCAAAAGTTGCAGGCAAAGAGTTTGTGGTTAAATGTTACCGCTCACAAAGTGAAACTTGGACGGTGATGAAACACCCAGCGCGGATCCTGCCTGGGTTTAATTGGAACAGGAGATAATCGAATATTTATTATTCTGCCTGAGATTTTTTTTTTTTTTAAGCAATTCCTTGGAGTAAATAATTAGGATTGCGGCCGTCCTCAGCGAAGATAAATGAGCGGCATTTGTGAGGCGCTGAGAGATGAGGTACAAAGCAAATCTTCTGTGGAAGCCACAAGCGAGCGAGCTTTTGGGCGAAGGGGATTGTAAATTTATTTTATGGACATTTAAAAAAAAATCATTGCTGTTATTTTTAGCTGCATTAGCTGAGCCTCTGTGCTTGGTTCTGGTGCGGGTTTGTTCTGGGTTTTTTTGTTGTTGTTTTTTTTTTAAGAAACCTATGCCAGACAGGAAGGCCTTGGAGAAATTCCCACTTCTGCCCTCATAGATATTTTCAGCAAACCTATTCATAATAAAGGCGCTGCTGTTTGTTAATTAATTCACAGCTTCTCGGCTCGGGTAGTGAAGTCTACTTTTTAATAAGACATATTTATCATGGCAAGGAAACCGAATGAGAATAACTCCCAGCAAGAATATCATCCTCTCTGTAGACAATAATACATCTCTGTGGAAGATACAATACAGATTTGGGAATGCATAAAGGATTTAATCAGTGTAAAAAGCAAAGCAGTCCCTTCGTGGACATGTTGTCTGAGGCTGTGTTAGAAGTATATGGAGGTTTCATGTGACATGACATAAGAACACAGCAATCAGGGAAGGGAAGGGAAAGGAAGGGAAGGGAAGGGAAGGGAAAAAAAGCTGTTATTTATTGTCAAGCTGTGGCTTCTGTTAAACCCCGGTACTTAGAAATATCGCATTAGACTTTATCTCCACAGAGTTTATTTTATTTCATTTTAGAGAATGAAAGAGACCAGATAAAATTAAATATACAAGAGATACAATTAAATATACAATGGATATCAATTTCAAAACAAAATGCACAGTGGCTCCTCACAAACTCTGAGCTGCAGAGAGAAGTCTCTGCCTTTTTAAAATACGTGTGCTGCTTGATTGATCCTCACACATCAGATTATTTTCAGGTCAAGATAGTTTTCGTATTTCTAAGGGTATTTCTACTCTGTCTTTATAGCAGAGAAAGTTCAAGCTTTGAGAAAAGAAAGAGAAAGAGAAAGAAAGAAAGATAAGGAAAAATAAAAAGGTCAGAGAAAGAAAGGAAAAAGGAAGGTTTCATTTTGTAATTTGAGGCTTTGGACTAGGTTTTTAGACTTTTTGAGCTTGAATTGAGGGAGGGAGAAACGATGAAAAATCAAAGGGGTATGAAGTTAAGAGCAAATGGCCTGGTGATGCATTTGTTTTCCAAAGGAAAAAAAAACCAACAGCAATTAAAGTGGTTTTGGAATCACATCTTGCCAATGGTAGTTCCAGATTCAGGACCGATGAGTACAAAGCAGTGCAGGCAATGAAGGGGTATGTTTTCTAAATACAACCTGTGCTACCAGAGAGGGAGAGACTAACAAACAGGCCAAAGAAAGCACATTCTTGAATTCATGCCCCTGCTTAAATCTGCTTAAAATATTTGCACTGAATTCCAAAGACATTATGAGTCCCTGTGTAAACAGCAAATTAAGCCAACTGTGTCAAGACACCGTTACCTGGATAAAACATACTGACTATTTGCTGTTTTCAGTTTAAAAATAAATATACTGGACAGAGGCCCTACAATAAACTTAGCAGACTTTTAATTTCTGATTATATAATGTCTTGCTGGTTTTTTTGTCTGTGAATGGCCGATTTGAATAGGTCAGGGATAAGAAAGCAAGACTTTCAGTCCTTTCATGCTTGTAGCTAGCAATTCTCCATTCTGCATTCTTATATTTACGTTCATGTGTGTGTTATCTGGAGATGGATGTGTATACGTGCACACAACACACACATGTACCTGTATACACACATTAATATGGGTGTGTATGTCTATGCATAGGTGTGTGTATATGTGCATATAGATAAATACAGAAGTAAATAGATGCATACAGATGAAACCACGTGTACTTATAGAGCCTGTGTGTAGTTATACATCCTGGTGCTAGCCTCTAAGGGAAAAAAGGGGCAACCAACCAACCAACCAACCAGAAAACTATTCCCCAAAATCAGCTCAACACTTTTGCACTGTAACATTTGTTGAGCCTCCTTAGGCTGCACACAGGACAAAATCTGCTCAAAGCATCTGTTCGCCCTGTTCTGCGGAACCCTATTCATGTCATGGGCCTTTCAGGCCCCAAGATGGATTCATAGGCCGGGTACTATTATTGTGTGTTTTCTCCTAACCTTTCAGGTCAGCTTCCAATAGACAGCTGGAAACGGCCTGTCACGTGGCCTTGGGGTGCCAATGTTCTGCCATAGGGGTGTCAAGACCCTGGTAGCCAGAAAAATCATTTTGGGGAGTCCCAGAGATGCAGAAGACAACATACTACGACAGCTCCACGCTCTTTGGGGGTTACTCTTACGGGAGTGCCAATGGGTTTGGCTACGAGGGTCCCCAGCAGCCCTTCCAGCCAGCCTCGCACGTGGAGAACGACTACCAGAGGTCTGCCTGCTCCCTCCAGTCTCTTGGCAACACAACCCCGCACGCAAAAAGTAAAGACCTGAACGGGAGCTGCATGCGTCCAAGTTTGCCCCAGGAGCACCATCCGCCTCCCCCTGTCTCGCCGCCCCCAAACCCTGCCACCAACAGCACCAGTAGCAACAGCAATAACCAGTCGGGGAGCAGTAAAACTGCCCCCAGCAAAGCCAACCTCAGTGCAAACGCCAGTCTCACCAAGCAGATTTTCCCCTGGATGAAAGAATCGAGGCAAAACTCCAAACAGAAAAACAGCTCCCCTAGCACAGGTACACTGTTCTGCTTTTGTAACCCTCTGCTTTCCTAAACAGCGAGGTAACGAAGCCACTGGCCGGACTGGTCTTGTTTGGAGGGAGGGGAGAGAGGGAGAGGATGCAATGAGGATCCAGCAATGGTCCAGTGAGGATCCTGGTGCTGGGCACGTTCCCAAGATTGCCAGCCGCATGCCCCGGCCAAGCCGAGTGAGCCTTGGCCCATCCTGCACCACTGACTGCGTACACTTGCTTCATTTTAAACATATACAGAGCACCACAGGGAAATACAACCAGGCGGTTGTACGCAGCCGATGTCTGACTGTGTAGATACAGACACAAGAAAACATACACCCACTGCTCAACCTAGCGATGCTAAAGCAGAGCGCTTGTTCTCTTCCCACCTCCCTGCCTCCAGACACAGCAGTAAACATGGTGCTCTGAGTGTGTGTGTGTGTGTGTGTGCATATACACAGCATATGCATAAACACGTGCATATTCTTGCATGCATACATGCACATCTCTAACATGATGAAGAAAAAAACCACTATGGAAATACCACTGTTTTGACAAATATATTCATATAAACTTTGCAGCACACACTTCACACTACATTAATATAATTTACGTTATACACATGTTTGTCTCACAAAAAGGTAGGTACGAATGCTATTTAGTGTTTAACAATGTACATGCAAATATTTGTGTTACACAAATACAGGACACACAGAAGATGTGCATGTGTGTGTGCACATTCGTACCTCGGCAAACAAAATAGCTCCCAACACTGACCCGTGTTAGTATTAATTGGCTTTGCAGTGACTGCCCCCCTGCCAAATATTATTTTCTCAAAATTATCTGTTGGAAATAATCGACTCCTAAATAAATGGCCCTGGAATCCTTTTCTACATGACATGATCAAATTTTCATAAACCAGGGGCAGCTTTGGAGAACAGAACTCTTAATAAATGACATGATTATGGAGTGCAGGCTAATGCAAAGGGGTGAGGGAAGGGGGGGGTCAAACTCTTGTGCCTGTTCCAGGATTTATTAAGAAACGATGCATTCAATTTCTGCATGTAAGTAATTATCTTTTATTTCATTTCGCGGCCAGCAGAAACCTGCAGCGGCGAGAAAAGCCCTCCAGGCTCCTCGGCCTCTAAGAGAGCCCGTACAGCCTACACCAGCGCTCAGCTGGTGGAGCTGGAGAAGGAATTCCACTTCAACCGCTACCTGTGCAGGCCCCGTCGCGTGGAGATGGCCAACCTGCTGAACCTCAGCGAGAGGCAGATCAAGATCTGGTTCCAGAACAGGAGGATGAAGTATAAGAAAGACCAGAAGTCAAAAGGCATGGGGTCTTCCTCTGGAGGGCCCTCCCCCACCGGCAGCCCGCCCCAGCCCATGCAGTCCTCGGCTGGATTTATGAACGCCTTGCACACCATGAGCAGTAACTATGATGCCCCCTCACCGCCTTCCTTCAATAAACCCCACCAAAATGCCTACGCCATGTCAACTAACTACCAAAACCCCATCAAAGGCTGTCCCTCCCAACAGAAATATGCCAACACAGCCCCCGAGTACGACCCCCACGTCTTACAAGGGAATGGGGTGGCCTACGGGACTCCCAGTATGCAGGGAAGCCCCGTCTATGTTGGAGGTAACTATGTGGATTCTATGCCCACCTCTGGCCCGTCCCTTTATGGCCTCAATCACCTGCCGCATCACCAGGCTGCCAACATGGACTACAACGGGCCTCCGCAGATGCCCGCCAGCCAGCACCACGGACCATGCGAGACCCACCCCACCTACACAGACCTTTCCACGCACCACGGTTCTTCTCAGGGCAGAATCCAAGAGGCGCCCAAGCTGACCCACCTGTGATAGGGAGCAGGACAGGCTCAGGTGAAGCGGATGGGACCCCGCCACGGGGCATGGGAGAGGGGAAGAGGGCAGGATCGGCTTCAGGAACATTTGTGTTGAGCTATTTTCTTTCTTTCTTTGACAGGGCAATTTCTATGAGGTTGTTGTGCTTGGTGTTATTATTTGTGGGTTTTATTGGGCACAATTTCCAACCATTTCGGTATTCACTGCCAAAAGCAGCTCTCTCTCTGAAGAGATATACCTCCTGTGTTTCAACACAAATGCTTCTGAAATGGTTTTGGGTAGTTTTGTGGGAATCTAGCGGATTTTAAGCAGCAACATCCTTCATTTCCAAACCAAGTACAGATCGTCACTGATAATTCTTGGACACTTGAAAGGACAATATTCAGCCAGCCAAGTCTTTACTGTTAGTGTCTCTGCATCTACATAAACATACACGCGTGTATACATATGCAATCAGAAGAGATTTACAAGAAAACCACCCTCCTCTGCAACTCTCTCTCAAGAGGAACCTCGTGCTTTCCTTTCCAGCCTTCAGAGGAAGGGCATCCTTTTTCACTGAGTAACTTCCCACCAGTCCCCACATAAACTACAAATATACATACCTGCCAACATGTGGGATTCACGTTCTTCCCCTCCGGCCCCTGCCTCCCCTCTCAAAAAAAAAAAAAAAAAAAAATTAGAATAAGAGAGGTCTAAGAACTGCAAAAGTTTTGGGAAAAAAGTTTTTGAAATGCCTAAAACCCCCCACCAACAATAACAGCAGTCCAAAGAGAGGAAGAAAGAGTTGACAGGTCTGAATATTTTCCCACCTTTGCCTCTGATGACATGAAGTCTCCATTCGACAGCGCCAGGGTTTTTAGTTTTGGGGGTATTTTTCTTAGGGTTCATTAACAGAAAAGCAATCTTAAGACTTAGAAGTCCTACGCTTCTTTCCTCCTCTTCTCTTGACCTTACGTGAAAACAGGGTATATTTGAACAAACGGAATGTCCTCCAATCGAAGCAGAAGTGAATGGATCTCTAGTATTTGCTAATGCTTTCTTGTCTGGACATCTTTGTTGCACTTAGAGTTTACATATAATGGGTATAAAAACAACTTTGAAGGGCTTTCGTCCAACTCAGTCGAGACGTCCTTCAATAGGTGTGTGTTCTGGTGAACATTCATATATATTTATTGGTTATAGCCAGTTTAAAATATTTTCCTTTTTTTGTATTATTTATCCCCAATATTATGTATTTATATGAGGAAAAAAGAATCAAATTGTACTTTTTTAGTATTTACTTGTTATAAAGGACATTGTGTTTCCTTGTCATTGTACAACAAGCTTATTTTAGTTATTGTAATTTAGAAAGACCAGTAGTTTTATGTTACCTTCGTACTTATGAATAATGTAATTAGTTCTACTGGAGGCATGAGAGCAGAACCAGACTGTAATTGTATAGTCCTGAATTAGGAGAACTATAGCTAATCCCTCCCTCCCACCTCACCCCTCCTCTTTGGAGATCTTTCTTTGTTCTTATAGTAGTTATTTTATTTCCTCCCCTTAAGGTTTGTCTGTTGAACAATTCTTGAATAAACTTTCTGTTATCAATTTTATCTTGTCCTATCAGTCGGATCTAAAGGCAAAACCGAATCATGTGTAAGCAAAAACAGCAACGAGGACGCAGGAAAGGGACCGCTCGCAGTGTTCCAGAGTCCGGACAGTGGGATTCATCTCCGCGTCCCCTTCTGGGGTGAAACCCCGGGGGTTCGGGCCAGGAGCGGCCAGGCCGGCCCCGCCGCCCCCTCCGCGGCCCCTGCGCGGCTCTGCGCGGCCCGGCCCGCGCCCGCGGCCACAAAGGGGGGTCACGTGGCGCCGGGGCCGGGCTGCTATTGGACCGCAAATGAAAACAAAGGAAAAGGATTAAGCACGAAAAAAAAATAAAATAAAAAGGGCCCAGAGTTTCCATGCGGGGACCTTAAAACTGAAGAGAAATTAAATTACTTATGATAATTAATTATAATTAAAATACACACACGTGCCCACACGCGCACACGCATACGCATGCACACACATGCACACAAACATCCACACAGACATACACACACCTACACCCCCTCAGACTAACACACACATCTAAAATTGTTATTAAAAGTAGGAAAAAGCCACCGTCAAAGGTTACTTTATCAGTGCAAGCAAAAGGGAGCATAATTCTTTGCCAGCAGCAAAAGCAGATGGGATAATACCGTGAATAATTTGCCTTTTATGCTCTAAAGCCCTAAGAAAACTTATATTAAAGCAGCGAGGGCCAATAAAAGTTTTATGGTTCTGGAGAGGAGGTGAACTGCTTGTCAGGCTCGAAATGCTCCGTTTCTGTGGCTGATGAGAAGGGGAAGGTCCCCTCCGGAGGAAATGAGAGGAGGATTTTGATTGCTGCCTGCAGAAAAGGATGAAAAGGCTGTAAAAGGTACCGAAAAAAGGGCTGGGCTGCAGAAACACGGAGTGTGTGCGTCCGTATTTTACACACCTGTGTGCACAGCCAGGGACATCCATAGGTGCCTGGATAAACCCACATATATAAAAAGGTCGAGTGGAGAAAGCTTTACATGAGAAATCATCTCTTGCTTCTTTCCATCTCTGATCTTTCTTAATAAATGAAGTTCCAGGTTAATAATTATAACCTTTGCACAATAATAAATAACGGTGTAACAGAGAGACAGGGCTTGTTTTTCTCCCCAGGACCGGGGCTGGGTTATGCCCGTCCATGCAAAGAGCAATTTACCATTCGGGGATACTATAATTTAAAAGCATAAAAGCGTGCAGGCTCTGATTGGGATCGGCTCAAAGAACAAGAGCTTGGGTTGGGCTTGGGTTTGTTGTTGGCTTTCCCTCCCGCCCCCCGAATATATTTTTCTGTCTCTCATCCTGGTGGCCATGTTGCTGGGGTTTGTGTCAGGGATTCCCAAGAACTAGTTAAAATTGGGAAAAAGAAGCCATTTCCGAGGCTCAGAGCATGCCACCTCTGTTTCTTGATGGGCTGCCTCTCCCACAACTCCTTACATCCACGGTTTAATTTGCGCCGCTGCATTAAAGCAGCAGGCCTGGGATTGTCTTACCATTATTGCATTTCTCTATCGTTCACTAAGCCTGTGAAATGATTCATATAAGGTGGTGCCTTTCCCCTTGAGTAGGGAGATTTCTTTTAACTTGTGCCTCTGCATGGTGCGTGGGAAAAATCCCTCTTTTCCCAAGAGGTTCTCTTTTCTTTTTTTGCCTTTTTTTTTTTTTCCTTTCCTTGCAACTTTACTGTTAGCAAAAGCAGCGAGAACAGTTGGGAGCAGCTGGAAAGAGTTTCCTTTCACATCCCAAACTCGTTTGCTGCATCTCAGCTCCCCAGTGAACCTCACTGTCCCTCAAAAATGAGGAACCAGCAGCCTCATAAAAAAGCTCGAGACCTCCAAAATGCCACCTTAATCCAAACAAGCAAGAAATTATTGGAAAAGTAACTATTAATTTTTACATCAGTCCTGATCTGCCGAGATTGAGTAGATCTATGCTAATTTCGGTAAGTGCATTCACAGATTCGAAATATTTAGGTAAATTCTCCCTTCAATCGAGCTGTGTTTTGTAGATTTTTTTAAATTTTCTTCACCCCTTTGCTAAAATGCGCTTTGGCCTCAGCTTTAGCTTTAGATTTATTATGTGTTTCTCAGAAACCCTTACCACCCACACAGATGCTTGAACTGACAAAAGTTTCTAGGCTTCTCCCTGTGTGAATGCAGCCTGCCAGTCCCTCTCTGCTGCAAAATGGGAGAAATGGAGCTTGAACAAACAAACTACAAACCAGCCACATTTCCATTCTGCAGCAGGCAGCCTATTTTTTTTTCCTCTGAAATTTTTACTTTCTAGACTTCCCAAATTCAGGCCCTTGGATTAAACCTTTAAAATCTTTCTTGGTTTAAGTAACTGTTTAGCAAAAGCCAAATGTCTTTGCTGAGTGAGTTAGGCTGAGCTGTCAAAAGTCTTTCGAGAAAAAGATTGATCGTTTCTCTCTTCTTTTCGGTTTGTGTGGACCCGGGCACTTTAAAAGGAAAAAACCAAATCTTCCTGGGAAATGACTTTTCATTTTATTTATTTATTTTGTAAACTCTGGAAGTGGCGCTGTTTATTGGCAGTGGGGGGAAAGGGGGAAAAAAGATGGGAAGGAAGAAATGTGATTTCAAAGATATCCGTGACCTTAAAACATGTTTGGCCTTTAAGGAGAGTGCAAAGGATCCATTAAGTCTGGCTTTAGAAGCAGAAGGATTACCCTGTTCCTTTAAAAGTAATTTCACCAGGTAAACCAGGCCGGTCTAACTATACTTGACTTGAAAGCTCACTTGATTTCCTAAGTGCTCATATCCAGACTCAGACACAAACCTCCGGACCAAACCCTCCTGCTGGCTTGAACTTCCCAACTTCTGCAATATATATGCGATACGTAAATACACCCAGGCAGCCCCGGCCTTGGTTGCCAGACCCGAGGTCCCAGCTCGCCTGCGGTTTAGCCTGCATTTCCCTGGCTGCAGGCGGGCACCTCGGGGGAGGAGGCGGGGGGGGGGGGGGCCAAGCGCCGTTTCCCCCGCCTGGGTTCCCCCCCGCGCCCCGTCTCCCGGGGGTACAAACTCTCGGGAGCTCAACAAGGGCGTCTGGAGCTGCCCGGCACAGGCAGGGCAGGCAGCGAGACAGCACCGGGCAGCACCGGGCAGGGCGGGCAGGGGCTCCCTGCCCGCAGCCCCCCGCCCCCGGAGGCTCTGCCGAGGAGGGACACCGACGGGGGAGGGAGGGAGGCTTTTCTGAGGCTTTTCTGGGGATCTTCTCTCGCCCTTTTTTTTTTTTTTTTTTTTTTTTATCAATTAAATAAAATAATGGTTTCTGTTTGCCACCAGGCCCCGCCTGCCATTGGCCAGGGCCGGCCACGTGACCAGGAATTGGCTGCAATTTCGCCCCAGTCTCGAGTTTAATAGAGCAAGGTCCCCATACGCCTGTATTATCAGCAATATAACAATTATAAAAAGCCCGAGAACCATCATCATCACTGCCATAAAAACTGAGGCCCTCAGATTTTTTTTCCCTCTCCCCCTCCTCCTCCCTCTCCCCCCTCCTGCTTTTTAAACCCTGGGCCCTGGAAAAGCCATGAATTTTGAATTTGAGAGGGAGATCGGGTTTATAAATAGCCAGCCTTCGCTCGCAGAGTGCCTGACGTCTCTTCCCGCTGTCCTGGAGACATTTCAAACTTCATCAATCAAGGACTCGACATTAATTCCTCCTCCTTTTGAGCAAACCGTCCTCAGCCTGAATCCTTGTTCCAGCAGCCAGGCAAGACCGAGGAGCCAAAAAAGAGCATCTCATGGCCTGCTCCAGCTCCAGCCCCAGCCTCCGGCACAGCCCGGCCCCTTGGCAGCGGAATTCCCCTGGATGAAGGAGAAGAAATCGTCCAAGAAAGCTACCCAGGCTCCATCCTCTTCTTCCTCTTCTTCCCCCCCATCATCTTCCTCGGTGCCGGTCCCTGCCGCAGGATCTCCTGCAGGTTCGTATCATGAGGGTGTGAGGGGGTGTTTGCTGAAATCGGAGAGGATCCGAATAATAAACAACCTCCCCCCCGCCGCCTCCCGCCCCAGAGCAGCCCTACCCCAGCCCCCCCTCCCCAAACAGACTTTGCCCCGCACCTCCCCCGAAACTGTCACGCAGTAAAATACACCGCAGCAATGTACACAGCCAGGGTGTGTGTGTGTTTCTCCTGCCTCCTCCTCCCGCAAATAAAAGAGCAAATTGCTGTAACTTCTGCGAAAGCGAAGAGGGAGAGGGGTCCGGAGGAGCCGGGCTCTTTATTAGCTCCAGCGGGGGGAATTGGCAGCTGAGCCACAGCTCCATTTGCGTGACTTTCTCTCCCAGCCCTGAATTTTTTTTACAGCCTAGAGAGGAAAAAAAAAAAAACAAACCAACCACCCAACCAAACCCCCAAAAAAACGAAAGAAGAGCGGAGGTGGGGGGGAAGACAGACGGGTGGGTAACGCGGAGGCTGCTACCAGCAGGATGGGGAGGCGGAAAGAGCAAGAGCAGGACTCTCAGCGTCCAGCACGGTGGGGAAAGGCAGCTCCCCCTTGCAAAATAAAATAAATACACCCCCAAATCCTCCCCCAGCCCCCCTCAATAAAGCAGTAGCCTCTCTCCGAGGCGCCCCTTGGCCGGGGAGCTCAGCAGCCCTGGCCAGGGACCCTCCTTCCCCCCGAGACAAAATGTTTAAGGTACAATTCACTGTTTCAGTTATTTTAATGGCACCGTTCAGGTAAATGCTCAGGCAGGAGAAGGGCGGACACTGGAGCTCATTGGCCAGATAATACAGGAATAATGAAATCAAAGCTCCTTAGCGTCCGTCCCCGAACTACTGGCAAAAGGAAAAAAAAAAAAAAAAAAAAAGAGTGCGTCGAAATTCCGCTTACCCGCGAAGGTGGTAGAGAAGGAAGATCTCTAAAGGGAGAGGCCAGGGAGCAAAATCCTTGCTCCTGCTTGCGGCAAGGGGACCGGAGAGTGATTTCCAACCCTCTTGCACAGTGGAAAGAGTTTAATTAAACATTTATTTTCTCCCGTAGCGGCTCCCCCCCGCCATTTATGCTCGTTAGTGCGGGGCACGGCTCTGCCCTGCCCGCGACAGGGAGGGGACAGATCCAGACCCTCCACTTGCCCCTGCTCCCTCTTTTACAACAGGCGTTTTTCTATGTGTTTAAGACATCCAGGGGCTGGCAGACACCAGCGGCTCCAGGAGGCTCCGGACCGCGTACACCAACACGCAGCTGCTGGAGCTGGAGAAGGAATTTCACTTCAACAAATACCTCTGCAGGCCCCGGCGGGTGGAGATCGCGGCTCTGCTCGACCTCACCGAGAGGCAAGTCAAGGTCTGGTTCCAGAACCGCCGCATGAAGCACAAGAGGCAAACTCAGTACAAAGAACCCCCCGACGGGGATCTCGCCTACCCCAACCTGGACGAGGGCAGCGACCCCGCGGAGGAGGCTGAGGAGAACCCCGCTTTCGGGCCGGCTCCGGAGCCCAGCGGGCCCTACCAAAGCGAAAAGCCGGGGAGAGAGGAGCCCGAGAGCCCGCCGTTCGCGGCGGCCGGGGCGGAGCGGGCGGCCGCGGGGGAGCCCAGCGCCGCCGCCGGCCC
>JAVKLA010000081.1:43268543-43328769 GCA_034782735.1 Sagittarius serpentarius
GCGGGGGAGCCCAGCGCCGCCGCCGGCCCCTCGGACCGTGCCTACCCCGAGAGGCAGGACTCGCCTTTGTTGCCAGAGCTGAGCATCTTCTCGGCAGAGTCCTGCCTGCAGCTCTCCGAGGGGCTTTCCCCCAGTCTCCAGGGCTCCCTGGAGAGCCCCGTCCACTTCTCCGAGGCAGACCTGGACTTTTTTACAAGCGCACTTTGTACTATAGATTTGCAGCATTTAAATTTCCAATAGCGAGCCCCGCTCCCCGCCCGCCTCGCCCTTTCTGCCGCTTCCAGGCGCACCAGCCCCATCCCGAGCCACTGCCAGCTTCCCCATGTCTCCTGTACGGGGGGCACCTCCCAAAGTAAACCCAAGCCATCTCTCATTCAATCACCCCATCCCGCTCCCCAAACACTTTCTTTTAAACTTCCCCATACTGTGGGACCCGAATCACTCTCCCAATATTTATTCTAGAAGGCTTACATGAAAGAACGGCTCGATTTTTGCTAAATGCAGGTATTTAATTATAGTTTTATTTTTTCCTTATTTATTATAAAGAAAGAACCCCATAGTTCTCACGCACATCAGAGATGTCAGCCCCCAAGAGAAAACATTTGTAAATCCTTCAAGCGACTTTCTCAGGAATCAGAACGAGACTTTTAGATTTCTTAATAAAATAAAATTTAAAAAAACAGAGGAATTTTCCTTCCTCTTTTTAAGTTTTAGATGTAGACTATTTATTCAAATCTTTTAATAGTAAATGGCAAATTATTTATTGTACATTATTTTCATAGGGTAAATAAATGTCTTTATAAAACCAAGAAACGTGTATTGCTACATATTTCTTTCGGAAATGTGGTTTTTTTTCCCTAAATCGTTCGCCTTCCTCTTTCCTGCTTTGCAGTAATGATGTCCTAACAATCTCCTCGTGTGCACTGAGAGAGGAGACAAAAGGAATTGCTCCCAACTAACATTTCAAGAGGCTTCGGGAGTCAGAAATGTTTGCTGTGTTCAGTTCTCTTTGCATTTTCCTTGAGCTTGGTCTTTATTTAATTTGTTTTATTTTTTACTAAATCAAAGCAAGACATTTGTTTCTAATTTTAACATTTGGGGTTCTATTTTTGTAACTGAAAATCCCTCCTGTAAGGAAACCGCCGGATAAAGGGACGGAAAGCAACACAAAGGCAGCGCTCGGAGAGGCGCTGGGGCCGCGCCGGGGGCCGCGGCCGCTCCGCGGAGCCCCCGCACATTCCGCGGCCCGCGTTGGGGGCCGCGCAGTTCCCTGCCGCGATCCCCCCTTCTCCCACAGCCCGGCCTGGCAAGGCGAAAGCTGCTTCTTGCCTTCAGCCCACTTCTCCTTCTCTCATCTCTTGCAGCAGAAAATACAGACGTGCCACATCGCAATTATTGGTGTTTTAAACGTCCTGGACTATTAAAAAAAAAAAAAAGGCGGAAAGGGAGGATTTTGAATAAGTGTAAAAAATCCACCCTGGAAGGGTGCTGCGTGCCGGCATTTTAGTCAACAAATAAATGTTATGGAAGAAAGAAGGGTAAGAGATTAGCCTGAAAGAGGCCTTTCTTTTTCCCTCTCCTCTTTTTTGCGGTACAAACCAGACCCCCCCCGGCCTTATAAATCTGTGATCTCCTTCCACGGCAATTTGTGCTGCTCTGTCCCGGCTCGCGGATCCCTTTACGAAAGCTTTCTCGCAACATGTAATTTTAAATACAAAACTCATATATCAGGGAGGGTAAGGCGGGGGGGGGTGGGAAGGCTTATGAATGAAAAGGGGTCAGCGCAGGAATCAATCGCGGTGACACCCAAAATAAATCATATTACGTCTTTGCTAAGTCATTGGTGTTTCCTCAGACACGGCAGAAATTTGGTAGGCGTTCAAGCGGGGTTCGTGCGAAAGTAACGCGGGAAGGGGAGCCCGGGGGGGGCGGCGTGGGGCAGGGGGCCGGGGTGGGGGCGGGGGGGGGGACTGGACGACGACCCGCGGAGGCGGCTTTAAAATGGCGCAGGGAGCCGCGGAGAGGAGCGCAGCAGCCATGAGAAGCCGCGTTGCCGTCAGCCCCTTTTTCTTTAGGGTTAGGGCAGGGGAAGGCGCAGCTCGGACCGCCCGCCCGGCTCCTCCGGCCCGCGGGCTGCCGCGGGGAGCCAGCCCCGCCCGGCTGGGCCCTGGCCTTCGGGGGTTCTCCCCGGGGGGTGCCGTCTCCCCCCGTAGAGAGCTGGGCCGTTGTCTGGTTTGCTCGGTGCCTGGGTGGTGCCATCCTGCCCGCGGCGTGCCCGGGGAAAGCGTGCAGTCCGGGAAACTTCCGCGTGGTTGCCGGATATTTTATTTCGGATTAAGAGCACCAGAGCAGGGCTCGCTTTCCACTTCGGGCTGTAAAAAGAAATAAAATGAAATAAAGAAAGCCCTCGACAGATGTTTTCGCAATTGCTCTTCGCAGATCTGGATTATCTCTTCCCGCTGTAACAAAGGCGGGGGGGGGGGGCTTTTACGGCTACCTTTTTATTCTTAGTAATATTGCCAGCCTCTTTCCCTACCAAACGAGCAGAGACCTGCTAGCATCTCGCTCCGGGAAGGAGTAGGTTTATATTGAAAATCGAAGTAGATTGCAATTAAAACATGCAAGAGAACATTGCTTAACACCTTCCCATAAATAAAAAGAACCGTCTAGTGCATGGTTTGCACCGCCTGCAGTCGAGCTGCCTTCCCATCCTGGCCTGGGAGACATCACTCCCCCTCCCCATCGCGCTGCCCTCTCTCACCGATTCCTCTCTGCTCTGAAAGTCCCAGAGCCATGCGGGGGGGAAGAAAGCCCAGGCACAGCCCAAGTACCACAGAAGGCTATTCATTATCTTTAAGTTTATTTAATATCTCCAGCTTCTGGAACATACTCAGCGGCAGCGTTGGCACTGCCAGACGTTGTCTATCAAAGCGCCATTTGTTCCAGTGCTTTACATATTTCCCCTCTCGCCTCCTCCCCCTCGCAATCCTGAATACAGGCTTGTTGGGGAACGGCAGGAGCAGGGAATCAGATGGTCGGGGCTGGCCCACGCCAAGAGCCCCGAGCGCCGCCGGGCAGCCCCGGGCCGGGGCTCGCAGCAGCGGGGGCCGCTCCCCGGGGCCGCTCCGCGCCGTTCTGGTTCGGATCATGGATCCCCTGTGCCTCTCCAGAGAAGGGAGCTTCTTATTCAGCTTAAAAATACGGGCACATAGATATAGCTCTCCGCAAATCGATCTCGCAGCGGATTTCCACATACACACACGCCCTTTCCGTGGGGAAGGGAGGAGGGGAAGGGAGAGGCGGAGGGGAGGGGACAAGAGGGACACCGTCCTCTGTAGGGTCCCTCCTTGCCACGGGGCTGGGAGGGGGCGGCCTCCCCCTGACACACGGAGGAGGCAGAGCCGGGGTGGGACGGGGGCGGGGAAGGGGTTCCCACGAACCCCCCAACGTAAACCCTGACACCTTATCAATACAAATCTCTAACAAGGGCCCTTCCGCAGATCATAATGACTTCTCAAAGTTGCTGCAGGTCTAGAAAGCATGCCAGTCACAGCCACAGATCAATTCTACACCCACGGAAAGTGACTTAATAAATGGAACCTCGCCAGTTATTATCCTTGCTAACAGCAGGCCCCTTCTTATTTGTCCTAATTAGCAAGACTGAAATGTCGGAGAAAAGAAGGGGAATATTCAATAAAATCTAAATTATTGAATGACTGTAAGATTTCGCCATTAGTTCAGCCATTCTTTACCTTCTTCAAAATGTCAAACAAATGGGGAATGCATATTTGCAACCCTGCCCTTCTGTTCTGTGCAACTGGAGGGCATATATTAAGCATATTAAGCGTATTCAGCTCTTGATCGTTGTCAAAACACGGCAATTGCCTCACGATTATTAACCTAGAAATATGCAAATGAGACACGCTCACACGTGTTGTAGGGATGCTAAAGTAATATTTGTCTTGTGCTAATCTAGTCTGGGGATGTGTTTGCTAAAGAGCTACTCGAAGGCCTGAAGATATTGAACCAACATCCCGTTAGAGCCATGGGAAGGCTCAAGGCGGAAAAACTTCTGTGAAGGAAAGGCAGACGAGAGAGCGAGGCAGGAGCTGAGCCTTTGGGGTGCGAGGTGGGAAGAGTTAACTTCTCCTGGGGAATCACTCCGACCTCCCTCCTGAGCCGCCGGTGCCCTACTCCAGCTTTCCGGGAATATCCCTCCAGTGACCATTTTCTCAGCTGAGCTGTAGCATCCTTTTCCAGCGCTCAACCGCATCCCAGTTCTCTGTGGCTGGAGCTTGAGGAATGCTCCTAATGCTCCATCACCGTCAAAGGAAGGAGCTGGCAAGAGGGGACCTTTTTCTGCTCGCCATCCTGGCACCTCCCGCACTTATCCCAGCTTTGCCGGTTATTTTTTTTCCTCTATATACATCAAAGGGGAAAACACAGAGTGCCAGGTCCGGAGAAACTAACTTAAGAATCACTGCAGTTCGGCCAGGTGAATCTAGTTCTCAGCCCTACCGGGATACTGTTTAAACTAACGCTGGTTGATATTATTAATGCTGACCTACTAATATTAGCAACGTTGATGAAATTGTTAATATATTCATGCGCTTACTAAAGGGCGGGTTTAGGTGGAGCTGGCCCATGCCGGGCCTGCCAGGTGCTGGATCTGAATGAAACGCGGAGGGTTTGGGACCCCTCGGGTTCCGTCCCGGCCCTGCACGCCCCTGGAGCTGCCCGAGGCCGGCCCCGAGCCCAGACACAGCCAGGCCCGGGAAGGGTCCCTCGGGGTCTCTGAGCTGTCCTGGGGGGAAGGCAAGGACGGTCTGGAGCGGGGCTCGGCCGGCATGAGGAGCCCATAGCGTCTGCCCTAGGGCAGAGCACCGCTGTACACAGGAGCAGCAGATACGGACCTTTCCTCTCCACTCTCACCGAGTGGAAAGGCTTAAGTGAAGCTCATTAGTGAGACGACCCGGCTTACAGACACACCTCTGCCTTGGGGACCACATAGAAGTAGCCTATGCCTGCGCAGGGAAGCAGGGCAGGTTCCCCAGAGCCATTCGAGGAGGGATTTGATCTTTTGGCGCAGGAGGAGGTGGGATTTGAGGGTTCTGTGCCACCCTGGAAAGGAGAAAATATCGAACGGGCCATTTCTCACCCAAATCTTCCCCTCAAAGTGTTGGTCAGGAGAGCGGGAACACAAACCACGTCCCTCTCCCTGGCTAAGAAGGCTCCCATCCCCTCCGGGGGATGCTGACCACCTGTGGTCCGTCCCCGTCCAGGGAGCCTCACGACATCGCGCTGGAGCCGGTCCCGGCGCCGGTCCCCACCCCGACCCGGCCCCCGCAGGGAGGCCACGGACCGGCCGGTCCCCGCCGCTGCGCCCGCTCTGCTCCCGAGAGCGGCAGATAAGGATTATTATATCTTATCTTAATTGTCTCGTATTTATTCTGCAGCTCGGAGATAGCCCGGTGCTTGTAACTCGTGGAGAGGATTCCTTCCCCATTTCTTTGGACTCCCAAACTCTGAAGCATTTTTTCCATATATTAATTTATTTTCCCTCTTCAGTTTTTAGCCCCAAATATAGCTTAGCAGGCTATGATCTAACCAAGACACATGCCGGGGCTATAAATTTCTCTGACAATTTCTAGGGACAAGTCCTTTTTGGTGATAACGCGGTCCACAGCCAAACACGCACACCCAGCGTCAGCAGTCCTTCTTATAAATCACCCCGCCAGGAGCCAGAAGTGACATTTCTTACGCACGACACAAACTTTCTCTGCAGAGAGTTATATTTAACTCCAAAACGAAGTATCTGAAGACTGAGCACTCTGGAGCCTTTGGAAATGCCTCATTCCTTCTGTGTCGCCTGCACAGAAAACTCCTCGGGTAAAGATTTCTTACAAGAGGTGTTTCCACAAACCGCGTTCAGAAGGGCCCTGTCCTCCATGCCAGGAGGGGTGTTTGAAACCGAACACACCATCGCTGAGGGAAGGGCGAAATCTCCCCTCGCTCTCTCCCCCAGGTTGCTTCAGCCCCGAGTTTCGTGGAGCCGCGTTATGCCGCTAAAAGAGAATAAGTGCTCCCAAGGAAAGGGTTATTTTAGTAAGACGTCTTCATCGAGCTGGAACAAAAGGCGTGTTTTCCTAGGGGGCCAAAACCCCCATCTTGCTAATTTAGTAGTGAAGGGGTGTGGGGGTGTTTCCACCCCAGGACAGCGAGCCGATGAGCTGCCCCAAGTTTTGTCACACCGCGTCCCTCTGCCTCGGGCGGGATGGAGGGGCCAAGGGCACTGGATGCCTTTGGTGGGCATGAGAGGTCCCCCGCCACCAAGAGCTCCGCGGAAAAACGATGTTATGCTGCTGCTGACCTCCTCATTTCTTATCTGCTCATCAATTAAAGCCTGGGGTTTAGGGGCGGTAACTCCCGAAGTGCTTTAAGGCCCGCATCAGCTGTCGGGGAGGGGGAAAGCAGCTCTGTGCGGAGTGCTGCACACTCAGTGCCCTGCAAGAAACCTGGACCAGCAGGCAAGGAAGTGATTTCCTCTGCCTCCCATGGACCAGCCGACCCCGCTCCTGGACAGCACAGTTTCTTTTCCCAGGAATCAAAGAGCTAAAAGTACCCCGCTCACCCTCTATCTTCGTCCATCTCCAGATATTTTATTTTAATCCTGTTGAGTGACAGACAGCAGCATCCCCAAAACGGTGCCGTCTGTGGTTTAGGGGGTAGGAATAATTACTGTCTCCCTCAATACGTAAGTGAAAATCAAGTAATAAATGTAATGAAAGGCTAAGTAACTATTCAGAGGGGGGGGGTCTAGGACAGAACTCTGATAATTTGAGAATCTCAACCTACACTTTTTCTTTGACTACCTTCTCCCTTTCCAGTCCCCATAAAGGAGGTCTTAAAAAAATAAATGTGTAAGCGACAGAATTAGGCTTACCCGGCGATTGGTTGTTAACAATAATCTGACATTTCTTTCTCTTGCAGGTTATGAAGGTCTGTACCCAAACTGGGTCTCTCACCTTCTCCACAAGGGGAATTGAAACCAATAATAATAACAGCAGTAACGTGATATTGGTTCCAGGGCAAGGGGCTAAGCAGGAAATTTGGGAAAGCAATTCCTAAGCGATTCCCAGTGTGCCTGCACGCACGTTGATGCTGCGACTTTCGAAAATACCGCGCAGTCGCCACAAGCCATGCATTTTGGGGAAAACCATGTCACTTCGGGGAAGTAAGCCGGAGCCGGAGGGCAGCGTGGGCTGAAGCGCAGCTACCCCACTCTCCCCGCCCGGGGCCGTCAGCCTGGCAGCTCCGGGAAGGGGCACCCAGGGGAGCCCCGGGGGTGCCGGCCTCGGGCAGGGGGTGGGAACCCAGCACCTTCCGTCCCGAAATCTGCCCGGTGTTTTGCTGCCCGGGCTCCCACAGCAGGTAAGAAGTGAGGAGCCTGAGCAGGCTGTGGAGAGGAGCAGATGGCGAGCGGCCCCGCAGTGCCCGGGGGACAGGGAGGAGCGGGAAGGCAGCGACCCCTCTCTGGGAGGAAACTGGCTCCAACACCCCATCTTTCGCGATCTGACAGTTACCTCCACAGAGGGACAAAAAAAGCCTTTGCCAAAGTGACCTCAGCTCCGCACATCCCCTCCTCGGCTCTGTCTTCACTTTCACACCCCCATCTCACCAGTATCTTCACTTTCCCCCAAAACCCGGGGTTGGAGTGGAGCCCGAGGACGGCCTTTCGTCCCCTGCTCGGGTCGGGATGTTTGCTGCATTTCATGGCTAAAATTTTGATGCCATCCTATCCGATTTTTCCATCTACCAAAGAAACTCTGTGCTTTCACTGCAGAGCTGCCTCAGGTCTAAACTTTGGTTTAGCCTTTGCTGAGAGGAGTTCTATAGCAAAACTTTTCCCTCCTTAACTCCGCAGCAGTGAGCTCTCTCGGAGTCAATTCTGAAACTCCAGAAGACAGCTGTATTTTAGTGACATAAAGCATCCCCTTAATGTAACAGTGGAGTGAGATCACGGTGGAAAATTATCAGACAATACGAAACAATTGATTCAAGGATGAAATAAACATCTATCCTTTTCTTTTTTCATTTTACACCCATAAATCATCGATTGTAAGCATCGTTTAAATATAATACATCCATTTAAACGCGAGTGCAACATAATATAAAAAGCACTCCTGGAATCAAATTAGAAACCGATTTCTTTTGTAAGGGGAATGACATGAGAGTTGCTTTGAATCTTTATAATCACTTTCGGTTGTTTTATGCAAAAAAAAGGATGTAGCAAGTTTCAGAGAACATTTGTAACCTAAAAGATTTTCTTCTTGAATATCTCAGCATCAGCAAAGTCGGCAGAATAAATGAATAAATAGGCACGCAGCTCTGGAAATAGTTTCCTCCTTATTCTTTTTATTGAAGGACGAGAGCTGTAATTGGCTAAAACTCACGTTTTCTCTGGGGGGATTTAAAGGAGGGGGGAAGGTTGATGCCATGGCTGCCTGTGTTGCAGTTTCTTAACAAATGTTACCCCAACGTGTTGCATCAGCCAAACCTACCAACTAAAGGACGTGTTTATGCCTTTCAAAGTGAACTTTTGGCCCGGGGGAAAAAAAAAAAGAGCCCTCCTGGTTCTTCTTAGAGGCTGAATAACCAGTAAATATCCTGACAAGTAACAAATGACTGTGGGCGTCATATTGTTGGGTGCTCTTGTCTCCCTTCTGCTAACAAGTAAATAAATGTTGCCTACCTATGTTTCCATTCTCTGAGCAGTGGAGTGGCCGGCCTGTCTTTCCACCTACTCATCAGCTGGACTCTGCTAGGAGAAAGCTCCAGTCTGACAACAGATTCAGGGAAAGATCAAACCAGGTTTGCCATGGAAAAGCAGAGCTTAATGTTCCGGAATTGGTCAAAGCCCTTAAAACATTTCCTGTTTTCAGCAGTAAATGTGTAGGTGCATGGGTGGATAGGAAGGTATGTAGCTAGACACATGGATCATTTTTAGTTCCATTCCTCTGATTGCTAAGCTGGGCATGGTATTTTTCCAACAAAAGACATTCTGTCTTCCTAACTTTATTTCATTGCCTCATTAGAATATTGATTTAATTACACTGCTTTTACCCTCACTGGCCCTAGACACAAAGCCGGTGTGGCAAAAATAAAACACAGGGAGTGTATTTTCCTTAGGAGCTTTTATTAGACTCCTCAGCCCAGAAAACGCCAAACATGTTTAAGCCACTTTCTAGGGAAACGTTTTGAAATGAAGAAAAGAGCGTCCTTTTGCACTTAGGGAGACAGAGTAGTCAGACCTCCCTACCTCTTTTCCCTCTTTCTTTTCCTCACATGCAGCTAGGGTTGGGGAAAACCTTCTTTTTAAGTTGGGGCAAGGGGAAGTGCTGCTGAAATTGGCTAATCGCATAACTTGGGGGCCTTTTTAGCACTTAAAACAGTCGTGGATAATTCTAATTCTTCCCCCAGCCCCTCTTCCCCTTCACCTCCCCGCACCCCACCTCCCTCTTCTCTTTTAAAGTCTTTGAGGAAAGATTTTGACGTATTCGTGTTGTTATCAGATTGATGGGCAGGGTTTGATTGAAACCCCTTTGTCATGCAAATGTCAGGGCCTTGATGGATGAGCTCAGAGATGTGACAAACTTCAGGAGCCCCTCGCTCATTGGGCTGGGGGCGGACCACGTGGCCGCCTCCCCCTGCCCCCACCCCGGCCCCGCCGAAGGCTGCGGGGTTCGAGGGCCAGCGATGCATGGAAGGAAGTTTTACAGCTTTGACATACTATCTAAAGGTTGTAGGGCAGGCGGAATCCCCCCCAAAACAGGCTGACCCTCCTCCATCAGTGGCAGATGGACAATACTAGGATGAACTCCTTCTTAGAGTATGCAATTTGTAACCGTGGGACGGGCGCCTACCACCATTTAGAGCAAAGCTCCCCTTCCTTCCCCTCTTGCTCAGGTAGCCCCGCCAGTGACACTTTTAACGGAGACGGGCGCTTTGGCGTGGGAGGGAGCGCGGCCGCGGCCGCCCACCTCCCCCAGCAGAGCCCCGGCTACCACCCTCCCTCCTCCGGCCGCCCCGTCCCCTTCGCGGGCGCTGCCCCAGCCGCCGGGTACCCAGCCCAAACCTGCAGCCCCAGCTACGGGCACCACCAGCTCTACCTCGGCCAGCAGGACGCGGACGGTGTGTACTTCCAAGCGGCCGGGTACTCCGCCAACGCGGGATCCAACCTCAGCTCCTTAGCAGAGAGCTACTGCGGGGCGGTGGCGGCCGCTGGGCAGTACCAGCAACAACACCTTTACGGGCAGGAGCAGCCCAGCTACTTGCCCGGCGTTTACAGCAACCTCTCGTCTTCTTTAAACGAGGACAAAGACGCTGCCTGCCCCCCCGAGCCGTGCCCTAACGCCAGCGCCACGCAGACCTTCGACTGGATGAAAGTGAAGAGGAACCCGCCCAAGACAGGTGAGTTTGGGGAGCGCAGAGCTGGGTGAGGACGGTCCCCATCCGGGGGAGGAGGGAGGCGGGGGGCAGCTCCCCAGCCCTGCAAGGAAAGGTTGCTTTCCCCGGGGTTTGTACCCAAGGTAACTGGGCTCATCTTCCAGGGGAACACGGATTTGTTTTGCTTTTTTTTTTTTTTAAACACCAGCTCAGCGCTGAGGAAAAGCCAGCTAGAGATTTTCCAGACACATCTGATGGAGGGTCCCTGGGCTCAGTTTCCCGCAGGCCCAATGCGAGTTAAAGCCCAGCTCGGAATAGGAAACGCTCCGGGCTTCCTGCTTCTTCCACAGTCGTGGCTTCCATTTCCCCTATTGTTCAACGTCCTTCTCCACAGTCTTCCTTAAATCACAGTCTTCCCTCCTCCGCCCCCCACCATCAAGCTCGCCCTGCCTTTCCACTCCTTCCCACGCACGTTCAAGGCTCACGGCAGTTTGCAGGGAACTGGAGGGAATGGTTGTAAGGGACGGGGGCAGCTCTGCAAGAGCCCGGGGTGGTCTGTCCCTCCAGGTTGTATCCCTGGGCTGGGAAGCCGGGGGTAGCTGAGGATCCGGGAGGGAAGAGGAAGCTCCAGGCGGTGGAGGGACCAAATGCCCCCGAGAGGAGGGGAGCGGGGGGAAAGCCCGTACCCACAGCCCCCACCCCGTCCAAGCGAGGGAATTGCTCTGGCTGCTCCTGCCCTGTTGATGTTTGCTCGTTAACAGCTAAAGTGTCGGAGTACGGACTGCTGGGCCAGCCCAACACCATCCGCACCAACTTCACCACCAAGCAGCTGACGGAGCTGGAGAAGGAGTTTCACTTTAACAAGTACCTCACCCGGGCCCGGAGGGTGGAGATTGCTGCTACCCTGGAGCTCAACGAAACCCAGGTCAAGATCTGGTTCCAGAACCGGCGGATGAAGCAGAAGAAGAGGGAGAAGGAAGGTCTCGCCCCGGCTGCTGCCTCCAGGTCTGCGAAGGAAGCGAGTGAAGCCTCGGATCAGTCCAATTGCACCTCACCTGAGGCCTCCCCCAGCTCGGTGTCTTCCTGAAGCGCGTCCCCGCAGGGGCACAGGGATGGGCTCGGGGCTGCCCTCGAGGGCCCGCTGCTCCCTGCAGACCCCAACAGACACACACGCACGAACACGCACCTCCCACGCACAGCCCCGTCCGCACACACGCGTGGAAGCAAGGCCAAGCTTCCCTCTGAGCAGTCCCTTTGGCTCCGGCCATCTCCACTCGTGTGATACCAATTCTCCCGCTTGCATTTCTCTCTCTTAATTTATAGACCCTCTGTAACACACTGGACTCCAAAGGAGCAGCCATGTCCTCGTATATCCTTAGCAATAGGCGTTTGTCTCAGGGACGTTTCTCCCTCTCCCTTCTCCCTCCCCTATAGGAACTGCACTTTCAACTACAGAAACTTTAAAACGAATTTAGTTTTCTCCCGTTTTAAAAATGTGCACAACGGCTTTTGCCTGCAAGAATCCTACGTTTGATGTATTTTTCCTCCCCGCGAGATTGTGAAAAAGTTTGGGGTATTTTTTTATTTCCCTTTTATTTACTGTATGTATATCTTGGAATGAGATCTGAGGCGCCCAAGATGCTAGAGGCCTCTGCAAAGACCCAAACACCAAGCAAAAAATGAGACTCCTCTGCTACCATTTTGCACTATTTACTGCTTTACAGGGTTTTCTACACGCTCTGCGACAATGACTGTTACTGATCCTGGGGGAGGGAGGGTTGTGCTATCAGAGAAAACGAGATGAGGCGAAGGCTGACCTCGGGGTACTTTGGGCAACGGTCATTGTCGTAGGAGGTGTGAAGGTGGAAGGGAACAAGGCTGCGGGGGGGCCGCGGGGCTTGCCTCCCCCAGGCACTGATGCACTGGATGCTATTTATTGTACGTCTCGATAGCCTGAAGTCTTGGAGCAGAGTAGCACGGTTCCTTGTACCCCCACCCTCTTAGGCTTATCGGAGTCCGATAAAAACATTATTTAACCATGGCTAAATTGTTTCCCTTCCCCAGGAGAAACTTTAGGGTAGGACGAACTGAAAACCACAGCAACTTTTGTTAAAGATTGTTTTAAAGGGAAAAACGTCATCGAGAAAAACTAGCGGTTTCTTAATCGGAATCTCCCATTTCCCCTCCACTCCCTTCCCCGTGCTCTGTATCTCGAAATGAAACTACCTCAGCCTAATAAAGTTTACTTTTTCCACATGCAAATCCTCTCGACTTTAAGCGAAATGGAAATCTGTCCCGTCCAGGGAAATGTGCAACACGGGGCGGGGGGAGCCCAGGCTCGGAGGGAGGAGGAGGAGGAAAGAAAAGGTCTCCGGCTGCTGCCAAAGCTCCCAAACAAAACACCCGATCCTTCTTCCTGCGGGTACCCTAAGACACCCCCCTTGGCTTCGGCAGGATTGGGCCCGGCGCTCGCCTCCGCTTCGGGAGGGTTCAAAGCAAGTCGCCCAGACGGGACCGGATAGAAACGCGGCGCTCCCCACGTGGAGTTATTTCACAGTGCAACGAGGCCTGATGAGAACAGAAAATCATCCTCCTCCTCAGTGTAAGCACCCCGGCACGGAAGCAGATCTGCGTTACCGAAGCAGCAACGTTAACTGGAACGGACTTGGGGTCCGGGGTGGGGGCAAACCGAGTTTCTCATTTATACGGAACAGTTCTGTGAGGCTGATCCAACTCAAAACCAAAACGAAGCGTCAATTTGGTTTCCTCTCTTCAGCTTCCCAAGGCGACCCCTGAAATTTATACTGTTTTCCACAGTATAAGTAACATACGAGACCATTTCGCGGAGGGATAGAGCCCGCGGCCCGGCGCCGGTACCGGCAGCGCTGCGCGGCGGGGCAGAGCCGTCCCGGGGCCGGGCGGGGAGGGAGGAGGCAGCGAGTCCGGGTATAGCTCTGACCTTTTTACCTCGAAACGCCTCTGGGATTTCTAAACAAGTAAACAGAGGGGCTGCCAGGAGAAACTATTGTTCTGGCTTCGTCAAATTTGCAAACCTTTTTCGGTGGGGGCGTGAGCGGGGCGAGGAATGAGCAAAGTACCTGCTGCAACTGCAGCCGAGGCCGGGCAGCCTGCCCCGCAGCGCCCGCTCGGCCCCGGCGCGGCTCATCTGGAGGTCCCTGGGCGACAGAGCATCGCTCTTCCCCGGCGATAAAATCTTCCTCCATCTAATACACTTCTCTTGTTCGAAAGAAAAGATTTTTGAGTGTCTAATTAGCTCAGCGATAAGAAAAAAAAAAAGGAGGGGGAAAGGTGAAAAGAGGATTTTGTTACACTAGGAGTTTGCAAAACTTCGGAAGAGAAAAAAAGAAAAAAGCACAGGCAGCCGGAGTGACTTTATAACCTGTTGGGTGTGAGTCAGCTTGGTTTAACCTATTCGTTGAACTAATGCGGTTGAAGGTCTTGTTGAACCTGCGCTATTTAAGCTGTCTCATCGAAACAGGGCGTTGTGCTTCAGAAAGCTCGTGGGTTTCCACTGGGACGATTTTCGCCCCCGGTTATGTCTCTGGGCCCTGCTCTGCTCCTGCGCCGCGGGGGAAGGGGCCGGAGCCCCGCTCGCTCCCAGGTGAGGCGGGCAGCGCCGGGCCGGCCGGCCCCGTGAGAGCCGGGGCAAGAGCGGAAAGGCCGGGACAAACAGGAGGGTACTGATGTGTCAGTGTGTCGGGCACAACAAAGGCTCCCAGCTCCCATTTGAAACTCAAAGGGACTCTCCGGAAGAGTCCGCAGAGACGGTGCCGAGGCACCCTTACATATGTAACCCCCTCGGGGCTCCCCCCTCACCCCATTCCCTTTGCCCCCCCTCGCTGCCAAGCTGTGTTTCTCTAACAACGATCACCACACACAGCTAATCTCTCCCCCCTCTGCTCTCCCTCCAAGTTTCTCACGCTCCCTTTTGTCTTAAGTGCCTGAAACCCACTGCTGTGAAGCAGGAGCCGGCTGGCAAGGCCACGCCAGGACACCCGCGGCTGGGGGTCCCTCGGCCGGTAACAGATGCTCCTGTGAGGCGGCGAGGGACACCCGTGTCCGCCCCACAGCCAGAGAAGCAAATAAAGAGCAGGCACCGGTACTTCAGCACCCACACGGGCACCTATGTATCCATACAGGACACAAACGCATGCTCCTTCCCACAGTACATCGGTGCAGACTGCACAGAAAGAGGCACACCCAAGTCTCCGCAGACCTGCATGCAAAGTCCCTATAGAGATTTAGCCCAAGTGCCATAGTCGAGCTTTATCACAAATATGAGGTCTACACACACTCCTTTGTTTTGTATAAATGATACACAATGACATGGCCATTTATAATCTGGTATATTCCCACATCTCCGTATGTGTCTGTCCGTGGGTCCCTGGTATTGCATTTTTCATGAGCAGGAAAATTAGCCAAGTCTCCCTGTACACTCACACACAAAGCCATGTCTTAATGGAGATTTATTCTTTTAATATCCCAAAGGAAGGGGAAATTCCCAGTTAAAGAAATTTAACCGTGTAAATTATTAATGGCAGTCGCCGTGTTGGAGCTGTTGTCCTTCTGTGGGAGGAGGGGATGGGGAAGGGACGTGCAGAGTCCCTCTCCTCTGGCTCTGCTCCCAGTGCGGAGACCTGAGGAGCACACCCGGCTCTCTGGCCTGGTGTGGCAGCTACTCCAGGGCCATCTGTTCCTTACCCCTTGGTGTGAAATGTTTCTCTTCTCCCTAAAGCATTTGTTCTCACAATGCGAGGCCCTTTTGATCTCAGAAGAGGACATTCTATTAAAAAATAATAACAATAATAGCCTGAAGACTTCCTTACTTTCAACTCCACTTTGTTGGCTGCTGTTAACACTGCTCCTGGAGCCTCTTTGCACTGAAAGTGTGAAGCGTCCCTGGGGGTCTCTCTCTGGGGACAAAACCTGCCCCTCAGTGACTGTACTGTGGCTGGGTTGGGCTACTGCCAGCCCCTAAAAGCCTTTGATGTCTTAAAGTGAGGAAGAAGAGGGGAGGAAGCCTTCTTGGTTTCTCCAAACTTGTTTCACACAGAAAAACTAGACAGGGGCCACCCCTTCCCCAGCTCTCGGCAAAAACAGAGCAGGATGAGAGTGAGACGTTTTCTTCACACAGGGAGCAAGTCAGAACTGAAACAGAGTTTGATACATCTTCTGCAAGTGGCCCCAAAGCAGCAAGGTACCCATGCACCTGCTTACACACTAACATTGCCAAGGGAGTTGATACACCCTAAATCAGGTAAACCAGGAGGGATTTTCACGCCTGCTAGGTTTTCGCAACATTTTGACATGAACACATTTTTAGGTGTCACTAAAACCCCTGGAGAACCAGGCAAAAGACCTGCAGCCAAGGGAAGTGCTGAGTAAGCGCAGCTGCCCTCAGATCCCCACTGGGCAGAAGAGGCTGCACACCCAACGGCCCTTCCTCATCCTCAGGGACTTCCCCTGCCCCACAGCCTTGCAGCACGGTTGGGCTAGATCCTGGGACCTGGGCATATATGTGTTTATTTGGATTATATATATTTATACACAATGTATTTCTCTTGTATTTGCATCAAATATATAGTATATTTGGTTTTCGGGATTGATGCTGCATAGGTCACCTGGATTTAAGTTGGGGACCTCCGATCTGCTGTTTCATGTCCAACTCCAGCTGTAATGCTCCCGGCTCATTACACTGAAAGGGCCACCCCACAGTGCTGTCCCCTTGCTCACCCCTCTGCCCCTCAGCCATTCGCTTCCACCAACACAGATATTTCAGCGCTGATCAGCTTCAGGGTTGCTTTAGCCTCTCAGGCAGGTGAAATGAGGTCTGGGGCAAAGGGCTCGGGTGGAAGGAACAATTGCAGAAGTGAGTGTACAAAATGTTTCCTTGCTCTTCAGAGGCCTCACCTATCCTTTCAGTTTACACTGGTCTGACAGCTCCATTTCAACCCCAGCCTTCACATAGACTTGTTCAATATTTACTCAGGCTGATGGGTTTGCTCAGAACTTGCCTCCGTCAGCCTTGCTCTGTCGGGTTCCCTTCCCCTCGGGCCCCGGTTCACACAAAGTTCAGCCTGAAATGAATTCACCCAAAGATGGGCCCAGCTTGGCCTGAGGACCAGAGATGGGGTCAAGCCTGGGTCTCTGCATCCCAGCCAGCCCTCACGAAGGCCAGCACTCAGCACTCCCGGCCAGAAGGCTGCTTTGAAAAATTATTTGGGGTTAAAAAAGAAAAAGCACTGGGCCAGGGAGGACACACCAAGAAAGGCAGGAGCTGCTTTTCAGTGCAGAGAGCACAGGTCAGCCCTTCCGGGAGGGTGGATAGTTCATGGACGTTTACTCTCCCCGGGGGGCCTATGTGACAAGGTACAATCCTCCAAACCCAGTACAACCATAAAAACTGCAGCAGGGGAAAAAGGCATATGTATGTATATATATAATTTAAAATGTATTTATACACAGTATAAAATGCACACATATATATTACATATTATATATTATAGAAATCTATATTTTTATAAGTGAAAGTATATCCAATGGCAAGGGATTAAAACCTAAAATGAACAAAATTAAGGCTGATTTGTTTCTGCCTGAAGCCATGACAGGCGAGATGGCTTTAGGTAACAGCAAGATGAAATCTGCCTCAGCAACAATAACAAGAGACTTTTCTGAAAGCCTTTAGTCAGAAGAGCAAATCAAAATTTGATGCAAACCAGAAATATTGCAAAGGGGCTTATTGCAAAACCCGTATGTGTTCCCATCAAAAAGAAAGAAGACAGAATCACAAGGCAAATCCTAAGCGGCTCCAAAGGAAATAACAACTGAGTCAATACCTAGGGCAACTCCGTGATCAACACTGAGGTGATTGAGGGAACAAGGGTTGGCTGAGGACGGTCCCAGAGACCTGAGATGTCTCGGGAACATGGTGGGAGCCGAATCTGCCCGTCTGTGGCACTGGGTCTCTGGTAAAGATGGGGACTTTTATTTTGGGCGCCCACTGTCTGTCTGGGGGCTTGGTAAAAAGCCTGTGTGAGTTTCCAGAGGGTTTGGGGTCAGATCCTGGGGTAGGTACTCTTACCTGAGAGCTGAAGGGTCCCAGGGAGGGCAGGGTTTGTCCCCAGAACCCATGGCAAGAGCTTCTATTTGAAGATCTACAGCCATGTGTAATATTTGCACCCTTGTAATACCTGGGCAGAGCATCCCTGAGAAGGGGAGTGTGAGGTCTGTATTGTGAGTCTACAGCCCTTTTGCAGAGGATTGCCAAACAACCATGCGTGAGGTATCTCTCAAAATCAGACACGAGGAAGGTAAGCTCCCTTTTAGTGGCCATAAAGCTAATCTGATGAGATTTAACAGATTTGTTAATGGCTATAAACTTCTGGAGGTTATCACAGTCCCTGTTGATTAAACAACCTGGTGAGGTGGCAAAACACAACCGTTTTGTTCGCAGGAAAAAAAATGTAGGGGGGAAGGGAGGGGAATCTCACACGATTCTCCTGTTCCCCCCCCCCACCCGGAGTTAGGTCAGTGGAAATATTATTTCGTGGAAATCTTACCTCGGTCTGTCTTTATTTAATTGCTTCCTTCACTCATCAACTGTGCCCGAATAATTTTTTTGCATTTCCCTTTCCCAGCTCAGCAGTGGGTGCTTGGACCCCCCGTGTTTTTTGTCCACGTCTTCACAATCTTTTCGCTTGAGACAGGAAGGCATGGAGCTACACATAGGAAGACAGCAAGAAAACAGTGTTACCAGAAAGAAAACAACATGCCGCTTATTTAAAATAGAGAAGCTGGCACTGCAAAAAGACGGTAGAACAAACTGTTTCTCGTCTAAAAACAGTCTAACTTTTGGTAAGAGTTCAAAGTGTCCCATGTTCTTGCTAAGCTAAAAGACCAAAACCACCAACAAAAAGCCTTTCCCAAAGAATTTCTGTAATTTAGGTGAGAACATTTTCCCTCAAACAAAAAAGTGGCTTTTAACCTCGGTTACATTATTAATACGTCTTGGAGAAAGGAAGGAAAATTTTTTTTTTTTAGTTACTACTACAAAATATTTCTCTGCGTGAGTTACTCTGAACGTGGCACACCTGAAAATATTGGCATTCCTGGCATGAAAAGGAGCAGTACTTGAAATCTAGCTCCCGATTTTAATCCCTTTTGCTCCAGTTAGTGTGTCAAATGGGCACGGATTTACCGTGTGTTTCAGCACAGCACACAGCGCGGAAACACTGAGACTAACTCGTTTATTATAGAAAAAGATACGAGAAAAATGCTTTCTTAATGACACTTTAATTGTGTTTCCTACGGAAGGATTCGAGATAGTTCACATTTAAATGCCGATTGACAGTGTGAAGAAAATATAGCTCTTTCTAGCAGCCGGAGATTTTTTAAGGCTCTCATATTTCAAAGGCAAAGCCGAGTCTTCTTGATAAAACACTCCGGCGTGTGCAAACAAAATGTTTTTGGAGCAGTGCTTCTAAACACAGAGCTCATCCGAAGGACAGGTTAGAGCTACCGTCGGCTTTGCAGCGGTTTGCAGGAAACCCAGCAGCGGAGCCCGGTGAGGCCGGGGTTTCCCTCGGCGCTGGGACACGCCGGTCCGGCGGGCCCCGGGGGACCCCCGCCCCCGCGCAGCCCCCGCGCTCCGCCCCGCCGCCGCGCAGGTACGGGGCAGTTCTCCGGTAAATATCTTCTGCGGCTCAACCGAAACGATGAGAAAAGTGGAAGAAAAGTGGAAAAAAGGCGGAAGTCCTCCCCTTTGCATCACCTATATCCGTTCCTTCAGCAGTTTCCAAAGGATACATCATTTCCTCGCTAGACTTTCGGGTGGGCTTACTGCCTTCCAAAATTTTTTTTCCAGCCACCCTCCCCTTTAATGTATTATACCCTCGGAGCTGAACGGCAAAACCCCATTATTTTCGTGCATTAAAAATTGTCCTTCAATTATTCTTCAATAAAAGATCAAAAACTGCAGCAGCATTTGCCTCCCACAATTATTTTTGGAGGGGATTTTGTAAATAAAAAGAAGTTTATGAGAATCAGATTCTCCACTTTCCCTTTGTCCATTTGCTCTGTGAAGGCTCTCTTTTTATTATTAATGGAGTTGGCGAAGCTTTTCCTGCAGTTTAGAGGAATATGCTAGCAAATGAAAGCATCTCGTTGATAGATGAGGAGCTGGGCTTTAAATCAGTCCCTACTGATACAAATTATTTTAATATGCCCCTTTTATGATTTATTTCAAATTTATGAAGTAGCGAGCTATGTTGTAAGACTTGATTATGGAGGCTGGTTGCCTACAAAGTTATAAAGTCTTCTAGGGCAGCTTTTTTTGAATGGCTTATTACAAATTCAGTACATTCACAACTGTGTTGCCAAGGCTGTGCGTATCAAGGAAAAGTAAATCTTTTTTCCCTTGACCCATACCCTGCCCCTCCTCCATGCTGGAGAGGAAATTGATAGTGCCATGAAAATCAGAAATCAGCAGGCATTCTTTGTGCATTTAATATCGCTTCTGCTTCTCCACCAGAAAAAGCCCACAAATAATACAATCCAAACACAAAATCTTTGTTTTCTCTCAAGATAATAAGGGGAAGAAGGCAGGGAAAGACTGAGATAAGGTTTTGTACTGCACACGCTAGTTCCCAGGAGGGTGAGGCTCTCGCTCTGCTAGGTGCTGTGAAGGGGAGACACTTTCTGCTGCGTGCACCTTACAGTGAAAGACATCCGAGGTACCACGGCTGGCTGGGCTGTCTCAAGTGGCTTCTGCCCTTTGCTGTAGCCCCTGCAGCTGGGAGGGAAGTGACATTCCTCAGGTATGTTGGACCAAGCCCGTTTAACGCTTCCTGAGGACACGACAGTTGAGCTGACTTGATTCCCAGCGGCCTGTGAGCACGCTGGTGCTGGAAGTAAGCGTGCAGCAAGTTTTGCCTGCAGGAGGGGTGGTCTGAGCACTCCCCTCCCCGCGCCCAGTTTGAGCGAGGTCCATTCGAACAGCTGATGGAGGCAGCCTAAGGTCAGCTGGCTGAAGCTGTACAGAGTGAACTGAGCCCGAGGGCAGGAATCTGCAGCTTGCAGGCAGTGCCAAGCTCATTAGGGTGGTACCTGCTGTAGGCTTTGAGTGAGATGCAGAAGTGGGTATTTATTAAGGATCTGAATTTTTGCAATATCTTTGACCTGCTGCGTTAAGCTTTGTCCAGTCATACATGAAATACACCAAGAGCCCTGTTTTAACTAGCCTGCACTTTTCTGTCATCATCAGCACTGGACATAAATCAAATACAATCTTGGCTATGAAAGGTATGACTGGAACCTCATCTGGCTTGCTTAACTGTCTCTGTGCCAAGGCCTCAGCACCCTGCTGTGCTGGACTGTATTCCAGATGAAGCACATTGTATTAACTGTCTTTGGTGGTCATCATCTCTCAGTGAGGAAAAACATTCATAGAAGCACAAGAAGAGGGTACGTGTCACTAAACTAATGCATTTGATATGTGCAAAGTATCTGCTCAGCATCTGAGTGCCTTTGGGCTCTGTCATTCCAAGATCAGAGTATTTCAGGTCAGTATCAGCACCATTTCAACAGCTTAACAGTCTAAATTTTGTTCCTTTTGAAGACCTTTGTACAAGTTTAAAACTCAGTTCATAAAATTGGGCTTGCACCAGCTACTTGAACACAGAAGCTTAACGCAGTGATCAGAGGTCAACAGCATCAAGCCGAAACTGCTGGTGTTTCTGCCAGTAAATTCAGAGCTGCATATCCTCCTGTAGTTCCCTCGTTCTTGTTCACTAAATGGAGAGTTTGTGAGAGGTGCCAATGAGAGGGCCTGGGAGAATGAGCCCTTGTGTTTATTCATAAGGTGGGGAATGGCAGGGGAAGTTTCACCCTGCCAAGGTTCCTTCCCTTCTTGATCTCGAGGAATGGGAATTCAGTGTCAGTAATTCACTTGATCTCCAGTCTGTGCTGGACAGTATCACTTGCAATGGGTTTTGCTTATTTGTTTATTTTTTTTTATGGCAAAACTGCCCTTCTGTTTGTCCTTAAATCTGCTGAACTCATTTTATATAACACCAAAGTTTATTCTCAATATCTACCAGCTCGGTGAAAGTCAAGCAGTAGCATGAGCTTCCCTTGCCTTCCTGCTGTCAGGTATATCCAACATTGCTAAATTTCCACTTTTTGGCTAAATCTTCTATGGTGTGGCCACATTACTGCATAAAAGGGGGGTGGCGGAAACATTGCAAGGACATTTACCCACTAGCTTATTTAAAACATCAAAAACATGGGGGATTTTTGTCTGTTTAGTTCCTACAAGACAAAACAGACAGAGATGGTTGCAAAACTTCTGATATTACTGCAAAAGGATTTTAATAAAAAATAACAGCACACACGCAAAGGCTCCCTGCAAGATAAAAATTCTCCTTGATCTGCTGATAGGAAGGAATCTACAAGAGTGGCACATCAAAGGGAGAACAAAGGCCAAACCTTTGAATAACAAAAGCATTTATGTCTCCTCTTCTCCATCAGTCCTCAAAGTTATATCTCCTTCCTATGTTCTTTGGGGCAAAAGATTTCCGACAGTAAATAATTTCCAGAAATTCAGTGTTTCAAGTAGCACAATAACCCAAGGAACTTGGGGAAAAGGAGAAGGATTGTTTTTCATAATGTTTCTTGGAGGCTCCACATCTTTCAATTTCTTATCAGTTTTGAAATACAAGGCACGAAGTCTCTAGCACCATTGGGACCAAAAGGTTATCAGCATGTAAATACCTGAGCTGGAAAGACATGTTTGAGAAAGAACAGATAACATTTTAAACATACTTATAGCCTGCGTCCTTTCCAGCTTTTATCCCAATTTCACCTGAACTTTCACAAGTAAAGGTGTGCTTCTAATAACCCAGTAGATAAAAATGGGTTTATCTCAGATCAAGAGCAATAGAACCAGCACTGTGATCACCTCTGTTATTTACTTTTTGTTAGAAAGCGACAGCCAGCTCTTTCTTTTAATAAAGAGTTTTTAAACATGAATCTGAGAATGTGAAACTACTGGCCAATGGTAAGAGGGTAACCTGTGTAACAGGGGGTTTACTGTATCTCTGACAAACAAGGAAATTGAGGCATAAGACATGAATGTGGCTTTCTTTTTCCTGCACAGGGGCAAAATCAGAAAGAAAACCCAGGATTTCTGGTTCTTAGAAGTAACCACTGGACAATGTCAATTCTTAGAAGACCATAGTTCTTTCTATCTGGAAAGGAAACACATCAGCCCAGAGGCCAAGACGTCCTCCCAAAATAAGTAAATGACAGCTAAAAAGGCCAAAGGATATTTTTGAATAAGGTAGAGAAAGAAACCAGCTCACACAGTGTTTTCTCCTTATGTGTGGTAAATGCTTTGGTATTAAAAACTGGAGGGGAGGGGCTTGGTTTGTAAAGAAACACAAAAGAAAAAGCTGTACTTCTCTTTTAAATGCTGGGTAGGCCTTGTAGGATTTTGGACTACTTTAGGAGACTGGAGGCCTTGCTGTTCAAACTGGTCTTAGAGCTGGCAGGATGAAAGTGCCACCAGGAACTTGTCCATAAGGGCCTCTTGAATCAAGAACTAATCAATCAAATTACAAACCCAGTGGCAAACCTATCCTTTGCACTGTTGTCTCTAGCAGCCTCAGACAGCAAGGACAGGACTCACTTTACTAAATGTGGGTGTTTGTAACAACATCACCTCTGTCTGGGCTGGCTTCCTTTTCCGGTCCCTGGAACTGTAGTGTGTAGAGAGAGCCGAGTCCGGGGCACCATCCGTCTCTAGAGAAGGTCATGTCTGGTCAGGTGAATCACCCTCTAGATTTCACTGACTGTATTGACTAGATCTCTGCTGACTGTCACGAGTTTCTGGGCAACCAGCTTAGATGAAGATGGCTACAACCTAGGCAGTGGTTCCCCCTGGGAAACTGGGGGTGCCCTGATTCTTGGTGTAAGTTGGCATCACCCAATCAACTACAAGCTCACACAAGCAGAGAGCAGATTCTTCAGTAGACACCGCAGAAACCATGACTATCACAACTGTTTTAACCTACAGTGGAGTAGTGAGAGGATATAGAACTGAGACGCAGGGAAATGAGACTGACTTAAATTCACCTTTTCCTCCTCCCCTTCCATCCTTGCAGAAGTGGAGAAACTGATACTCAGATGAGGCTGATCAAAATCCTGTTACTAAATCATGAGTCTACTGTGTCATGATTTGCACAAGTTTCTTACAAAGAGAAGATCTGGGAGATCACATGCTTCTGACAGCATTTAGACCAATGCAGAACTGGTCCCTATAGTAAATACCCTACTTTTTTGCCCAGTCAGCTTCATAGTATGTCTCATAAATCTCTGTTTGAAAAAGATCACACGTTAGTGTTTTATCTCTGGTATGTGCTACCCCATGTTTTGCCCACTCTCAGCATATTAGCCTCACACAGGTGGGGAGAAAGCAAAATAAACATTATCAAACAAGGGCATCAAATATTTAGTGTAGAGGTTTCTGAGTGCTTCAGGATGAGTGGGACTGTTTAGATATCAGATGTTCTCCTGCCAGGTCAAATGAACCACTGCTGAATAATGGCTAAGTTCCCCCAGCCACCTTTGGCCATCAGTGCATTATCATCCCTGCCCTTTAACTTTCTGTCCAGGGCAAGAATCACTTTCTTAATCCAGCATCTCAGCCTAAAGCTGTTTCAGCTGAGACAGGGGATTGTTTATAGAAGGTGCTGGCTCCCTCCCCTCCACCTGGTTTCTGTCTGGGCCACACTGTTAGGGATGAGGGCAATACATCATTTATCTTGGCCTCATTTCACAGGCAGGTCCTGCTGTCATTGTGCTCTTGGTGTCTGGAGGTGCAGCATCCTGATAAGCACACTCTGCTCTCCAGTGGGTGAGTAGCCGCCCAACAGTCAGCAGATGATCTGTGCTTTGCTTGATACCCCCCATTGTACAGAGTGCTGCAGGACATGGGATCCAGCTGGCAGGGGCTAACAAGAGTTTATGCAAAAGGGTCAAGTGGTTCTTGTGTTCTAGGGACCAATAGATACTAAATGGGGGGAATTTCTTTTTTTTTTTCTTTTTCCCCCACCCATCCCAGGAAAAAGACTAGAGAGAATGATGGGAAATTGTTCATGTCTTGAGGCTGATTTAAACCCTGGTGTAACCCCAATAGAAGGTGTCCTTTGCTTTTTCAGGGGTTTAGGGTTTCAAAAGCAAATGGGTAAGCATACAGCTCAACTTTTTAATATAGACATTTAAAGTGATTGCTGTTAGAAGCAATCCAAGTACGAAACACCATCCATATCCGATAATACAGAAAAGGAGGCAGAGAGAAAGGAAATGTTCAGACACAGAGTTTTGTAAAGTTTATAAACCTTCAGGCTGAAGGGTATAAACTAGCCTTTAACTAATGTGTGTCAGGGAGAAAGTTTCCTTGTGGGTAAGGGATTTGATAATTGCATTTGCAGAGGTTTCTTGTACCTTCTAGTACAGCAGCTGGTGCTGTGTCTCCTGGAGAGAGTCTCAAACCAGAAGAAACAATGGTCTGATCTGGTTCCAGTTTTACGACACTATAAATCCTGTACATCACTTCAGACAAGGTGTTTGCTCTTTTCTGTGCTCTGTCATAAGAAAGGCAGTGAACGGATGGTGGTGGAAAAGCTCAGTTTAAACTGAAGGATTGTTCTGTGGGATATTGTCCAAGGTATTGCATGAATTTGCAGCCACACATTAGGGTGCTGGCCTCAGATACATCTATTTTAAATTACTGGGAGTTCACTGTTTGTTATGGGGCAGGGGCACTATGTACAAGGGGCAATTATCCAAAGCCAATACATGGGTTGGAATGGGGTGGAGATGGTGTGATATCTTTTTAGCAATAAAAACCACTCACGTACACCTTAGGACTCAGCCCTCTGCTGTCTTTTCCTCTCTGACAGCATTTTTACCTGTGCAACCCTCATTCACCATTGTGAAAACACAGAACATGCAGGTCACATAGAAAGGACAAGGCAACAGAGAACGAGGCTCAATGACTTTAAAATGGTCTATTTTAAATCACACATGCCTGCTTCTCTCATCATATTGATTTCCCTTTTCTCAACAAGTGCTCTTGGCTGCTGAGAAGCTGGCCGAAGCTTTGAAATCTCTGAGTAACTAATATATTGTGTCAGTTTGCAGTATTTCATAGAGAGAAAAATGGCAAATCAGGAAAGCAAGCCCCAACTGTTTGCTTAGATTGAAAAAAAGAAGCCGTGTCAGTAGGATGACAAACACGGTCATCTTTCTATCCCAAAAATGCAGGCTGATCTTGTTCATAAAGATGAATGTTATGGTTTCGACCAGCTGTTGGCTCACAAAGCACTGAATAGTTGGGCACAGTCTATTGGGCTTCAGTTGTCTGAAGGGGCAGAGCAAAATTTACTAGGGTTAAGAGAGCTGGAAAGAAGAAGGGCTGGATCAGAGAAGTGTTACCGGTGTGAGGAAGGACTGCTGATAGCTGGCAGACTTGGCTGTAGACACAGGTGGGGATAGCAGAGAGTTCTGCAGAAAAAGGTCATTGCCGTTGTCACATCTGGGGTTGTGAGATGCCTGGAGTGGCCTGGATTGCTGCAGGTTCAGCTGCAGCCACCCTGGCAGCTGCAGAGAAAGACTGAGAGCCACTGGAGCAGCAGTCACAACTGAAGGGCTGCACGGTGTTCTTGCATGGCTACAGGCAAAAGACAAAGTATTCTGAGAGCTAGAGAGGTAGAGTTTTGTGGAGGTTAAATCTTCTCATTCCTATTTTTAGTGTAAGCTCATTTCTCCAAGTCAAACACAGAAATTAAAAGATTAAAAAAATATCATTTAGCCATGGGGTTGTTTGGTCCACCTGCTACTCTATCTTTAGTGCCTGCTTATTCCTTCCGTGGCATACCTAAAGGGAGAAAAGCAACAGGGCGATCATGCATTGGTTTAGGATTTTAAATTGCTGCCTATCATAGTAATAGCTGAATGCCTTTTACATAAGAACAAGCAGCAATAGCAAATTGACCAGCAGATTTCACCAGAGGGACTCATCTTTGCTAACTTTAGATGTTTACAATGTGTATGTTTTCATCCAATCCAGCCATCCAGACTCCTTTTATAGCTGGTAGAGAGCAACTGGCACTTTGCCTGTACAGTTCAGCTAAACTCTGGCTCGGGAAGAGATGAGCTGCACGTTAAAAGTGCTCGCTTTCCTCAAGTTATTATAAAGAAAGCATAAACCACCAGCTCAGAGGCAGAAATCTACCACATCCATGATGACTCACCTGTAGTATTATTCATACTGCTCTCTGTATGGATGTACCAGTCTGCCTAAGACAATATTTTAAAAGTTGCTATAAGGCTTTAAATATTTTCTGATTTTTCCTGGATGGAGTTTTGGGTGAAAAAGATTTTCTTTTAGAGTTGGGGTGGTTTCCCTTACACCACCAAAGCTTTTGCAAGGAGGAGCAGCATCTCCCAGAAATGGCCAGCTTCAGAGTTTGGGTGAGCGCCTCTGAAAATCTACCCCTTTCTACACTAACACTACAGCATGCTGACAACATTGAGAATTTGTTTTCTGGACACCTGATTTTGCAGACAAGACACAGATAAACAGCAACAGCCCCTCTTAATGAACATAGCAGCATCTCCAGATAAACTGTCACCACTTATGTTGTGTCCAGCTTCAGTATCACCAGAGGAGGAAATGCCTCAAAGCTTGTAAAAACACATTTTCCTCTTACCCTCCTCTTCCCAAAGTTAGAAACCACAGAAGTAGTTCTTTATGATGTTTTTTTAACAAAGTAGAGATGAGGTTGCTTCCACCTAATCTACACATATACAAGGTTCTAAATTATTCCAGTTTCTGGAAGTGTAGGTTGGTTCTAAGATCAACCAAGAACTTTATAGTTCCTGGTTTATCACTCTGTGGGACTCCTGGACATCAGACTATATACATAAGTGTGTTATGTTGGAAGTTTACTATCATAAGCATCTGCAAAGAGAACTGTTATGCCTCAAGGGAGTTAGACATTTTAAAATCAATCCACAGAAGTCTGAGACCAGTATATGTAAAAATGTGCTTGAATCACTGCCTCCACACAGGAAAAGACAAGATGGAGTTGAAAATGTCATGTATCCTACACCACCTCCTGCTTCATGAGTCTCAGAGCTTGAAGCTGCTACTGTCACAGCTCCTGTTTCACCATAGATCAAAGGGGAAGAAGAAAATCCCAAACCTTGTCTTTGAGTGACAAGGTTGTACTGCCCTGCAAAATAGGAAACATTCTGGACTAAACATATTTTTGCTCTTCTGTGCTTGAACATAAGGTCCTGACTCAGGAAAACAGCTTCTAGATGCTATCACAGCACACATTAACAATCAGGATAATCAGGAATCTGGAGACAGAGTCTGTGGCTGTCACAAGGGCTATTGGTGAAAGAATTTGACATTTATAACAGACTTATACAGATAAGTTAGTATCAGGGGTTTTGGACTATAATCAAGAAAGCTAAGCTAACTATATTTATAATTCTCATATGCCTGGGGAGACTGGCAGTCTGATTTTCATTTCTGGTAAGGTCCCTTTACATAAATTGCTTTCACACACACTTTAGAGGCACGTTTTTCCAAGCCAGAGAATTGTAAAGGCAGTTTCATGTAAATGAGCATCAGGCCATCAGTATGAACATTATCCATGTCTGCAAATGTTTGCCAAGCTTCAGTCCCCCTATAACATCTGCTGAGGAGAAAAAATTCATGAGCCTCAGCAGCTAAGGGTTTGGGGTTTTTTAAAAGCCACATCAAGGTCCTGTTAAGCTTTGTGGTGACTGTTAAGCTTATTGCAAATGAGTGCATTTCTTTGGACATCACCACAAGGAAATGTGAAATGGAGCAGAGATTAAAGCACGGGTGGATTTTGAAAAATGTAGACACTGGTTTAATGCAACCAGGTGGAGACTGTCCAGTGCTTGGAGCTTTTCTAGGCCCCTTTGTTAAACATCTCAGTCTTCTTACTTGAAAAGAAACTTTTCCCCATTATTATCTGTGGTTTACAAGAGGTCGGTGGAGTTGTGCCAATTTACATGAGCTCAGAATCTAGTTAATTTAAGTGCAGTTTTCTCAGCAATATTGTGACACACACCTGAGATTCATGCAGTTTTATAGCCTCTGAAGACCTGTCTAAAAGCTATATGTACCTTTGTTAGTCCTTTGTCTCCTCTTTACATGATTTCCTACCCATTCTCTTTCTTTCTTTTGTCTCTGCTGCATTTATGTTGGTCTGTAGCCAGAGCTCCTGACTATTCCATTCATGGCTAAGTTTAGATGCCCAGAAAAACACACTTGAAAGAGAAGGAACATGCCCCACAGCCATAGCAGGTTTACCACCCATCTAGAAAGAAATCTAGGGCCTATTTTAGCAGGATCTTACACAGGCAGATTGCTCATTCCCTTTCCTTGCCTCCATGCAAATGTCTGTGGGACTAATCTAGGGCCCTATCCACAGTTCTTTGACGTTCCACCCCAGTGAGTGTTTGGAGATCTGGGGGGCGGGGTTATACGGGTAATGCTGCTGCTAAGAGAGTGCCATTCCTTGATCATATAGCATATACCCGTATATGCTCTCCCACCCCAACTCCCCAGGCCATCCTGGAGATCCTGGCTTAACTGGACAGCTGGCAAGTCTTGACTGCTGCATTATTTTTGGTATTTACTTCCACCTGCCCATGTGCCATCACTGTGTGGAGCCATGGTGACCATGGGAAGGGACTCTTGGAAGGAGGTATCTAAGGCAGGACTCCATTCAGGCTGGGTTTTTGTCACTATTGCAGGCAAAATTGCCCTCTTCCCTGTTCCAATAGCTAGGGCCAGTGCCACTCCTGCTGTGTCCCTCTGTCTGGGTATCCATATCACCCACTGGGGTAGAATCCATGTTTGAGTTAATTGTGCTCAGGTGCCCATGTAAAGCAGGATTAGACTGACAATGTCTTCCTCTGCTGTAAGAATAGTGTTTAGTCTGTAATTCAGTTCCAAAATGAAAGAACAACTCCATCTCTTCAGATTGCACAGACCTATAATCTGGGATCCTAAAATTCAACCACCAGATTTTGTCAGTACTTTTCTGAGAATCCAAAGGCCTCAGTCATGTTTTGCACTGTACCCCACCCTCGTACGCAGACAAAATGCGATTCCAGGCTTGACCAGAGGTTAGAGAAGAGTCCAGAGCCTTTCTAAGCGTGCAGGGTGTTCGAGTTCAAATGCTGTTCACTTCTGCCTGCAGAGACTGCATGGCTGTCAACAACCTCTCGGCAGGAATCCTGCCTCTGTCTGGAGAAAGGGGATGCTGGGTCCTTGGCACAACCAATCCCACGAGCTGTGCAGGAATCAAAGCAACTCAGCTAATGAAAAAGAATACCAGTAAATCTCTGGATGTGTTGAGTGAGACAGCGAAAAGAGGTATTAAATGAAATCAGAAAAATGTCTGTCATGGCAGCTGAGGATATGTCAGTCAGTCTGCTGAGTATCTCTGCCCTTTGCAAATTTTCAGTGAAGATGCCTCTAATAGCTTTAAATTCAGAAATTGCAATGAGGCAATGGGCTAGGATTTTGAACACCTTGAGTCTTTCAAGGATGAAGTCATTTCCCTTCCCCCCTCCCTAAATGTACATATTCCTCATCACAGTTATTTCTCTGGAAGTTTTTTTCCTTTTGGATATACCATCTTTCCAAAGTTGGGAGGAAAAAAAAAAAGCAAAGAAAAAAAAGCAGGAGACATTTCAGAGGTGAAACTGGCCAGCTGGCAGTTGATTTATGAAGTGCTGAAAAGCATCTTCGGAGCTGTCATTTATCTTAAAGCTCTCAGCCTAAATAAACAAAGAGCCCCCCTTCCTAATTATAGTTACAGTAGAAACAACCCCAAAGCCTAATAGCTGGCATCTGAAAAGAGCACCCTTCGGACATCCAGCCCACAGATGCACCCTAGTGGATCAACGCTTCCAGCCCTTCCTGGATCCAGCTAACCTGGCCCTTCTCCCCCTTGCCTTCTGAAAGAGAAATCAGATCAAAAGCAATAGGGAAACCAAATCGAAAGCAACAGAGCCATCTCAGTCCTGCTGAGGAACTGCAGATCCACAGCATGCTTGCAAGGAAAACTTGCCCCATCACTAGCAGTAGATCCTGCCCAAACAGCAAAAGTGCTCCCCGTGACTTTGTTTTTAATGTAGACTGATGCTGCATTTTTCCTGGGTTTTGCTGCGTTTACCAGCCTAAAGGATCTTATCCTCCTGTTTCAGCTAAGAAAGGATAATGTGTTCTGTAATTGCTGATTGTCCTATAGGGTTTGGATTTTCTTTTACTTTTCCATCGCACCGAAGTCTATACAGATGGAGTAAAAATACACACTAGAAGGAGCTCTACCTACTGTCTAGGAATAAATAGGATATGGAAACATCATGGCAGCTGATGACTCAGTGGCAGAAAAACTCCAGCTGTATGGGCCTCAGCATCAATCTACGGAGACACATAGAGCAGAAACCACTTACTCAGAATTCCTTTTGGGACCTGATTTTCCTCTTGCTCTTGTTGTAGCAACAGTTCACTGTAGGAACTGGACTCTCTTCTCAGCTATTGCAAATAATCAGAATTTCACTGAAGGAAGCAAAATTGCCCCAGCTGTACCAGCTGAAGACATGCCAGGACAGAAATATGCCATTATAAAAATAGTGTGATAAAAGAACTCTGCTGTGTCCACACTTTTCCTCCCTCTACCTTCTCTACTGTCATTTTGCTTATATTCCCTGCTAACATTGGAAACCCCTTCCTCACGTGACACTGGTTATAAATAATGTTTACTTAACTACCTTTGTCAGCAAATACCACATTATAGAAAGATAAAATGCAATCAGAAGATAAGCTAAAGACCAGTCCTGGTTTTCTCTGGTAGATTTCAGAAATTATATCAGCATTTTTATGATTTTATAAATGGGAATGTAGGGCCAGGCAAAGTTAGTTGCTCATAACTGTCCAGCAAGCTGACCTGTGAACAAAATTCAGATCTGCTGAGTCCCAGCCCAGTGCTCTATCCACTAGGCTGCACTGTCAACACAGCTTGCTGCTAAAACATTAATATAGCAAATATTAAAAACACTTGAAAATACAAAATTAGATAATTTTGTAAGAAACCACCTCTCCCTGAGCAGCTTGAGCAAACCCTTTCAATTTGGATAGCGAAGGTGACAGAGAACTTGAACACCAGTTGAATGCAGCTGACTGCACTTAGAGAATCAGCATGAAAGGAATGAGGCCAGAAACTATGGGTGATCAGAAAAATTTTTCATCATCAGAACAAGTGCCCAGAAGAGCAATAATGAAGAGGCATACGAACTTTTCTCATAAAGAGCAGTTTAATTCAAATTAAAGCCAGGCTGGTTCTAATTCCCAACTGCCTGACTCACCTCTGTGCCAAAATGCCTAATCCTCCCCTGTCAGAAATGGTCCCCAAAAGATGCTGGCAAAGGCCAACATTGGAGATATTCACAGCAGAGAGGCCAAGAATAGAAGGGGTCAGAGATATTACATTTTCTTCCTGGATAAGGAGAAACTGTTTCAGGGGCTTAGCCACAACCACAAGGATGCTTAGAGAGGGGTCCAACTCCCAGGAGCAAGTGCTGGAAGAAAGGTTTCCTCTCGTCCTTTGTATTAGGGTCACTGTCAACCAGTAGTTCTTGTGGCACTACCAGGAGGGAGTCTAGACTGTCAGGTCTTCTTTCAAGGGAACTAAATGAACTATTAAATTAGATCTTTTTTAAGGCAGAAAGGTTGTTCTCACTGGTGGAGGGGGTCAGCTGCAGTGCCAATTTCACAGCATTGGATGATAGATAAAAAATCCAAAATCACTAGACTGTCATGGTCTACTACTACATAGTACTACTACTGTCTGCATAATACAAACAGGCCTGAGATTCCCTCTGACACACTGGATAATTAGAGTTACCTTCTATCTTCCTCAAGGGCAGAAAACAATGCATTAGCAAACTTATATTCTAAGTAAAAATATTTGACAGCATCACTTTAACCTCTTAAAGCAGAGGCATATTTCTCTGTTCCTGCTCAGTTTGAAGACATTCTTATCCTTGTCTCTCAGATCTGCTTTCAGAGAGAGCAAGAGCAGCCTTTTCTCCCCCATATCTTTCTCTACACCCAACATCCCACCCTGTAATCTCAGCTTCTCCAAACTGCATGAGATTAAACACTTTGGTGTATCAGCATTGCTAAGGCCCTCCATACCTTTGATCAATTTATAGCACTTCTTTGTACCTTCTCCAGAATTTGTAAATCAGATAACTCCTTATATCTAACAGATAAGTGAGTGAGTCCAGATGCACCAGGCTCACCAGGAAAGCATAGGAGATAATGTTAGGGATTCCACATGCATGAAATCTGGATCCTTGTCTAGTGGAAGATACCAGTGTTTTGGTACTTGTTAATTGTTGTTTTTTGAACACAGCATCCTATATCAGATTATTTTCAACCAGAAGCTACAATTGCATATCTGATGGAAAAATAAAGGGAAGGGGAGAAGAGAGACAGACATGAGAATGAGGAATGGGAGGTATTTCATGGAGACAGGATAAACTGAAGTTGTCACTCTTCTGAGAGGGTTTTATTGCACAACTTGCTTCAGAATACATGGAGCTCTGTAAGTACTGACTTGCACCTGCTCATTGTAGGTGCAAAAATGTGAAAGGAAAGGAAAGGCAAGGGGAAAGAAAAAGAAAGAGAAGACTGAAAGAAAGGCAAAAGAGTTATTCTATTCTGCAAAGTCATTCTGGACTTTTTTCATTGCTTCAGTCTGTTACTGTTTTTGCACCAATTCAGCCTACCTATTATTGCTTACAGGAAGAGAGAGAACTGCATCTCTTCACCCAGAAGAAACAGGAGGTGGGAATTATCCTGGGCTCAATTGAAACTGCAGCCAGCAGAAATTTGTGTCTGTTTTTTCCTCCAGCTGTGAGCCATCTGTAGTTATCCCTAATTTTTTTTATCTGTAATAAATTGATAGCTCCAAGGGGTGAGCACACTGCAAGGCAGAGAAACAGATTTCCAGGTTGCCATCAAGAAGCAGTTCAAATGGATCAAATGAGAAAAGAGGAAGCTGGCTACTTCTCACAGCCATCGTAACAAGTCATACGGCAATGAGGCAGTGACATGTCATCTCCTGGTAGCAATACGAGCTATAGGGAGGGGGACAGGAAAAGACATACACTTGAAAGCAGTTTCTGCATGTCTGGAGCCAACAGACTCCAGTGAATGTGTGTACATGCAGGGCGTGAAGACGAGGGTGTAGGAAAAACATCTGCCTACTGGAAGGGTTTACATGCTCCTCTAGGCATCTACTTCTGGCTCTTGAAACAAATGGGATCAAATTCAGCCTAGCCACCTTGGTATGCCAGTGTCCTCATGTGGCTCTGGTGGCCTCTTTCTTGGCTGTTGACACTAACAAGCAGAGCTGGTGGAAATGAAGAATTTGCACCAGTGTGAACATAAGAATTAATAACTGAGCAATGGATTTTAAAGTAATTGGGCGAAATGATATCTCAGCTTTTAGCTACAGAGTAGTTTCTGTGTTCCACTGGACCTGTTGTACTGCCAGTTCAGCACAGCTCTGGGCCTTTCATAAGGCTGGCTGTGCCTGCTAGCTGTAGTGTAAGTCCTCAAGCTCATGCTGGGAAGCTGCCTGAACCTGGGCTCTAAAGCTCATGGGAAGAGGAAAGCCCCAGCTAAGCACAGATCCAGGTTCTCCTTCATGCAGCGCAAAGGGGTCGGATACGTTAGAGGAAGTCAACTGTCCCATAGCCCAATCCATCAGCAGGTAGTCTAAGGTCAGCTCTTTCTGACTACGCTGCAGATCTCCGAGCCTGAGTGAAAGCTGGCCTAAAAGATAGCACTGTGGACAGAAAGTGTGCGAGTCACATCTGCTCTCAAGCTCATCCTTCATTTCCCAGAAGAGACAAAACCACTTCTGCCTCACCTTATCACTAGATACCTTGTAAAGATGGAGAATGCTGAGGCTGCAAGTCCTCCTTTGCATTACACCTCACATTGCCACAGTTCTTTGTGCAGCGTGCTGATCCGGCAGCATTATACATCTGCATCACGCAGGTGTAAACTGGGCTACTAGAAATCAGGTCCTGCAGCTTTGCTTTGGTACCTGGAAGCAATGCACACAGAGGAATGCAACACTGCTCCAAGGTATGGCCATCCTCAAAAATGGTCACTTTTTTCCAAGGGAATGCCAAGCAGTTCTAAACCTGAAAGCCCAGCAGCTTCCCTTTAGATCAAATGGTTGCTGAGCATTTCAAGGAGGCTGACTCAGTAACTTTGTGAAATCACTAATGCCAAGCACTCCTGTGTTGACAGGCAGAGGAATAGCAGTTTATGGTCTTCCTTGTTCACCAAAAGAAACCTTATCTCTGATCCTATAGTCATCCTGAACAAATGCAAGGCCTTTCTGGGGGAGATGTGTGTGTTGTGTTAATTGCATATTTTACTGAGATGAAAGGTCTCAGCATCTCTCAGTAACTTCCTCTGCTTCCTTTTGTTCTCTAGAAGCCTCATTTTTTCCCTCCTAATATTTATTCATGAGGATTTTTGCTTTCAGAAGCTTTAGAGCAGCTGCTCCTGGTCTGATGGAATTCACTCAGCAGCAGAGATGTCTTTTTATCTGTTCAGCGCAGCCAGCTTCACCATCGACAAGCATCTGCTTCTCTGGACAGGACTCCAGCCTCAGCACCATTAATATGCATTTTATGAAGTGCAGTGGAACACATGTGCAATCTGCAGGCTAAAGCGTCCGCATAGTTCTGCACATATGCACACCTGCATGCAAAGGGCATCTTGTCAAGGCAAGATCTTGGTCTTCACAAGATGGACATGGATTCATGAACAGCAGTGACACATGAATATGGTATATATATGAATATATCTTAATACCCATATTCGGACACTAGACTTTTTTTGGTATATGTTGCAACTGGCCAAGTTTATTTTTGGTGTAACTCCAAAGTTCAGATTTTTAAAGTCATTAGTCTGGTTGCAAGTTGAATGTTGATGACTCAATTCCAGAAAGTGGAAACAGGCTTCAGTTTTATCATGGCAAAGCAAAAAGTGCTTCACCTGTAATTTCCTGGCCAAACCTTTTCTTGCAAGAAGGGACAGACTAGAAGTTCTGTTGTCATTACAGTATTAGTAATGCAACAACAGAAGAAGATTTCACCTTCTATACAGTTGTGCTCATTTCAGCACACACCACTGAATTCATCTATACATTGTGGATGTGCAGCTGATTTTGGGCACACAAAACATCTGGTCTCACGGGCACATCTGGCAGCTGGAGAACCAACCACCTGCTGTGCAAAGTGGCAGCTGCATGTAGGGAATGGGGATGTACAACTGAAAGAGGAGTGAGCGCACATGTAAACTGGAGGATGGATTCAGTGTCAGTATGTGCCATCTAATATCTTCACCATTTTCTGGAGATTTTAAGCACACCTCCTTAGCTCACGTACACATCACTGTTGTAATTTCCCTAAGCATTAGACCTCCTAATTGAAAGCACCCAAAGTTAGGAAATTCAGAGTTAGCAAACAGGAAACTTTTCTGAATCCCCTCCACCCTCAGTCTGTTATCTTTGCTCACACAGGAAAGGTAACAGTATGTCCCCCAGAAAAGTGAATTTGCAATTTCCAGGCACAAAAGAAGGTGGGGGATGAGGCTGGAGTTGCATTAGTACCAGTAGCCATGAATGCTCGATCCAGTATAATATATGACCTATGTGAAACACATCTTTCTTTTGGTATGTCTCCAAATATCCCGAGACTTCTTTAACTTTATTTTAAGAATCTCAGCTCTGAAAATATAAAAAAAAAAAAAAAAAAAAGAAGGGTAAGACTGAAACATATGGAACAGGTTCTGCTCTGGGACAGAGTTAATCTCACAGAGATGAGAGAAACTGGTGTAATTGCTTCACTTTCCTCCCGCTTTCCTCATTAGCTTCAAGAGAGAAACCTCTAGGTAATAACTAGAGTGGGTTGACTTTATCAGCTGCACCTTTCAGAAATGCAGCCCCCTAATGCCTCTGTGATTCAGTTTCCTCTCTGGTTCTAAAAGGAAATAAAACTACACTCCCCCCCCCCCCCCCAAGTATTTTGGAGATCCTCAGGTGAGTCACACTGTGGAAGTCTGAATCACTGCTATTTACTTCATTACTTTATTAGAGAATTTCAGTAGAGCCCGGAGAACCAGGATGAGGTGGTCCCCAAATCCCTGCCAGCATGGAGATGTCCCCTAGGGGAATCCAAAGGTCTGCATCAACTACTTCCAGAAGGAAATCTGTGGAGCTGCAGGGCTTGCACTGGGGCAATGGCCAGAGCCTCTGCCTTGCCTGCCAGGCCTTCCATCTGGATGTGTCAGAGAGCACTGGGGAGCCACCGAGCCAGAGACAGATGCAGTGAAGAGGGAGCAATGTTTCACTAGTCTGTCAACATGTCATTAGGCTCTCATGAGGGAACATAGAGCAGAGGGGTGTGGGGAGGAGGGGGGAGATGGTGAGGGGAGAGAGAAAGAAAGAGGGGCAGAGAAAATGACAGAGTATTGGAGAGATGGAGAGGTTGGTGCCAATGCCATGTAAATCACTGCCAAGAGGAGAGCTCCATCAAACACAAGGCCAGTACTATAAATCAGCCCATAATTAGGTGCAAAGAGAAAGCTTAACATCCTCATCAAATTGATTAATACATCTCATGGCTCAGGACAGATGTAGATGGTGTTTATGAACAACTGCAAAGCAGCCAAGGCTGTGTCTGGGGCAGGAGGAAAAGGGGCTGGCGGAAGGAATGATGGATCTGAAAACAGAAGCTCCCCTTCTCTTCGTCACCACATTCTCCTGGGCAAGGACTGAGGGTCTTCCCTGCCTCTCAGCTCATCTGCTTGCAAGCTTTGTGGAAATCACGTAGTTAATGTTAGCACAGCTTGAGGGCAATGGAAAGCCTTTATTTTAGGGGCTGATCCAAAACCATCAGTGCTAATGAGCATCTTCCCATTGATTTTGGTGCAATTTGGTTTAGATCATTAATAAGCACGATTACAGGTAGTCTTGGGTGAAGATAATAAAGAGCAAGCTGCTGGCTACAAGAATGTAGAGAGACAAAGGAAGAGAAGATGAGAGGTCTGAACTCTGCTTGCATTCAACTCAGCAAATCTACCACTGATTTGAATGGGTCAAGGGTTCAGTCCAGATCGCATGTCCCAGATGGGAGGTCAACAACAGGAAGTGCAGAAAAGGATGGGATGGGTGTTCCCAGCACTGAGATCCTGATGTCAGTGGTGCCCGTGAGGCAAATCAAAGCTAGAAATGAAGAGCTCCAAGACACCCTCGTGGCTGCTCATCCAAGGCTTTCTACAAACCACCTGCAATTTTTCAGTTTCTAGGAGTAAGGCCCTCCACTGAAGGAATCTGGTTTTGGTACTTGCCATGTGGTCAGCTTGAAAGTACTCAAAAGTTTGGGGCAATGAATGTTACATGAATTATGTGCCATTATTCTCACTGTTGATGTATTTCAAATCCCAGTCTGTGGATTGTTATGAGTTGCTAATGCTCATATTCATTCATGATTATGAACAAACACAGCCAGTCCCTACCCCAAAGTGCTTACAATCAAAGGATAAGAAAGACAGCAGGCAGATACAGATAGATGGGAGAACCTAAGAAAATGATGAGACAATGTTGGTCAGCAGGGTAAGGCCACAGTGTCAGCACACTTGCTGCCCAGACATTGTCAAATGAACATGCAGAGTGCACAGGTGAGGTGGTCAAAAGTGCATGATGCAAACAACTTATCACGCCACTCTGCAACTTAGCTGTTATTCATCACTTCTAGGTGCGCGTGCAGCACGCGTGCACAGCCAGGGCAACTGAACATGGGGCAGGAAGAACAGCTCTGTGGAGGGAAAGTTGCAACAGAATCTCAAATCTGCAGCTTTTCTACCCAATTTGCTGCAATAAATACTGCAATGCCCAGCTCTTACAGACTGGTTTTGGTCACTTTGGCCATAAAATCCTTCATAAAGGAGGTGAGCATCACTTCTACCTTTTTAAGAGGCACAGAGAAACTGAGGCACAGAGAAAGAAAGTGACTTACTTGGCTACTATCATCCAGCAGGTCAGGGACAGAAGCTGGAGTAGACCCCGACTTTTTGGACCCCCTGCTCAGTGCTCTCCCACTCCTCTTTCCCCCTAGACTACACTGCCTGGCATTCAGAGACTATTCTGGGGTGCTGAGAGAGAGCCCCCAGCTTTCACTCCAGCTTGACAGCAGGGATCCCCTGCTCCAGCTGGGGAAGGCTGGTAAAAAGTCCGGGATTTGCAAGTGAGGTGTCTATACTGGAGTGACAAGATACTTAACCCCTCAGCCCTTAGGAGTTACAGACGTGATGTGGTGTGCATGTGTCAGCAAATAATTCAGAGGTGAAGGGGTTACAAGAAACACAATTCCTCCAGATCCCTCCCTTTGGGAAGACACAGGTTGGCTTGATTCCTATTCCAAAACACTGCTTGCCTTAAGGCCCACAGGAGTTGCAGTGACTGTTTCATAGGATATACTCAAAAATGAAAAAAAAAAAAAAATCCTTCTGTAGAAAGAGCACAAGCCTTACTTACTGGCAAGAAGCATCCAAGAAAGGAACACTTTATAGACAGGTTTTAAACACCACTGGTTCCGAGGACCTTTAACCTCTCTGTATTAATTCTGGCAGACAAAGACCTTGCCCATGTGTCATTATGGCAGAAGGCGAAGGCCCCAATAGACATGACTTACAGGCTCCAAAAGCCACTCCCTGTGCTCACCAACAGACCACAGACTCCAGAGATCCCAGTAACAGTCATCCAGCCCCAAGGAAGAAGCCACCAAAGGGATTTTGTCACCCTCTGTCTACCTTCTAGAAGAGTTTGAGAGGGAAATACAGTCTTAGCCATTATTCCACCTCATACCACCACCCACAAAATGTTATGAGCAAGCCTATGAAGAGAAGTACTGAAAACACTTGGCTTTTAAACTTAAGAAGCCTTCAGATTAAGAGAATGGTGCTCCATTTGAAGCTTGCTTGCTTGTTCTCTGCTTTTCTTCTGAAATTACATATTCTCAAAACAAAGGAAACACTAAAAAAGCAGAATATCCTTTTCAGCTGTAAAATCTCTCCCATCTACTAAGGCTCCCTGCCCACACCAAAGGATAAACATCTAATCCTTAGCTAGAGCAGTCATCCTTGCTGCAGAAAATAAATGCTTCCAAGGAAAAATAAATCAATGGAAATTAGCAAAGCTCAGGATAAAAAATCCATGCCCTGCCAGTGCGGTATTTGAGACAACATTTTTTTGCATGATTTAACGTCATATAATTACAGGTATCAGTTCCCATGTTTTAATTGATTCTTTCCCTCCATTTATTAAAGTTTATTAAAGCTAAACCTGCTCTTCTTGTAGTTAGCAGCAAAAGGCTTTTAATTTAACACGGACAGAATCTGTCCGCACTGTAAATGCTCCATGGACTGAGAAGGTTTTTCCTCCTGTATTTCCCAGTGCTTGTTGTAACAGAGACCACTTTTTAATGGGAGTTCTTAGGCACTACTGTCATACATTCAAATGGCTACACTTCCTTTTTCTTTTACAATGTACACAGGCACTTAATGAAAATCAGCCTGTAAACAGTATAGCCTGATTCCTCTCGTGCTTGGGGAAATATTGAACAACACTTTACAGTCTGTAGAATTGCATTAGTAAAATAAGAGAGTCAGACCTTAGGGTGTCAGGTACACTGTTGGCTGGCTGCAGGATCCACTATTGATTGCCATGGGAGTTTTGCTTGGAATAAAGTCTGAATGTGAATTTTAGGTTTTAACTCTATGTATATTAATACAGGATGATACAAAATTTACTTTTCAGGAATCAGACCTGGTTTTCTCACCTTTATCCTGATTTTACTTGAGTTATTCTTGATTTCCAATTTCTGAAGTTACAAAAGATCTGGGATTTAGAAAGAGTAACTACCTCCTCGAAGCATAGCTTTGAAGTTGCTATTGAATAAACTCTCCCACAGAGCAGACATCGAAGCTTCCTTTCTGTCCCAGTAATTTTATCGAATTGGACATTGAAGCTTATGACTTTTCCCAGGTTAAATGACTTTTCCAATAACAGTTTTCAAACTTCATAGTAAACAACAAAATCATGTGTCTATTCCTCTCTCCCCCAACTCTGACTTCATTACAAAGTTTTCAGTCAAATTACTCCTCATTTATACCACATGAAGTCAGGCAGGAGAAAAGATTTGCCTCAGAGAAGAAAGGGAGTGTTTGGATGTGAACTGCAAGAGGGAATTTGCCATCTCCCATTGACCCATCCTATAGAGCTCTGGATGTAACTGGTGGTCAGGATCTCTGGTGGCCATCTCTTCAGATGGTGTAAATCAGCATTGCTTCGCTGACTTAAACAGAGCTTCAGACCATCATCTGAAGGCTGTACCTGCTCTGAGTCCATACCATAACTGAGCCTGCCAATACCCTTGTGTTCCAGTGGTTCAAATCATCCTAATAAAACCCAAAAGGTGACTAGCAATGTCCTGTTCCCCCAAGACACAACCCCTGAGAAATATAGGAGTTTAAACATTCAAAAGGAGAGTGAAAAGGTTTCTCTGGTGCTTTGGACAGCAAAGTCCAGTGAGCAAGGGCCCCACTGTGGAGAGTGCCCCAGCTGGAGTGACAGCACAACAGACAAGCCACTTTGTGTATCCTTCAGCCCTGTCAGGGAGCAGTTATTGATGAGTAAGGGCCATTCTTAAGGTCTCTCCTCCAGCCCCTTCCTCTGGCTCAGGCCCCATTGTGGGTCCAGCCCAGGGAACAGTTCACGAACTCTGATAAGCAAAAAAGAAAAAAAAAAGCCTGTTTGTAGTGCAGGGAGAAGCCATTCCCAGTGGCTGTACTGGAGGAAGGCAAATGTACACCACGCACAACAAGCCAGCGACACGACCTCCAAGAGCAAAGTACATGTTCAGCAATGCAACAGTTCTGGTATCTGTAAATACTTATGCGATCAAAACAGAAGGCTTGATCCTGCAAAGTGCTACTAGTCCTCAGTTTTCACCCAACCCCCTGCTCCTGAATTCAACACTATTCAATATTTTTATTAATAACCCAGGCAATGGAACAGAGCATATGTGCAGATGATTTCAAGATGGGGAAGAGGGACAGAGCTGCAAGCCCTTCAGAGAGCAGGGTTTGAATTCAGAAAGAGCAATAATCTGAAAGCAGTAAGATAATAAAGATGAGTGCTAAATTCCAAACTTGTGAAGAATAATCAACCCCACAAATGTGAGCTGGGAAATAAGTGCCAAGAAATCAGTTTTGCAGGAAAAGATCTGGGACAATCATTGAACCAAAACTGAAGAGGCATGAACAGAATTATGCTGGCCTGCATAAAAGAGATGTCAGATTTAAGATATACAAAGAAACATCCTCACTCTCCTCAGCCTTAACAAGGGCCTCAGCTGGCCCAGTTTTGGAGACCACAGGAGAATAGCCTAGAGGGAGAGTAACAAAATAATTTCGGATCTAGAAAACATGACCTACACGAAGAGACCAAAAGTAGTGGCTGAGTGTAGGGAGGAGACTGAGAGGAGATTTATCAATCTTCAGGCATGTTAAAAGCTGCCACAAAAAGGAAGGTAATAAACCATGCTCCATGTTCACTAAGTATTTGACAAGGGGTAATGAGTTTAAACTGCACCAAGGGAGGTTTAGATTAGGCATTAGGGAAAACTTTCTGACAGTAAGGATGGTGCAGCACCGGCATGTACTGCCTGAGGGGGCTGTGGGATCCCCATCACCAGGTATTTTTAAATCTAAGAAAAGTTAAGTGTCTGATTGAAGTGACTGTTCCCACTTTTGAAGGAGACACTGGCTGATACAGGTCTATCTTCCGTGTTTCTACAACTGTGGCTTCCAAGTGCCTTTGAAATACATAAATGAAAATGTACGTAAGCACAAACAAAGCAACATAAACTCTACCTGTTGTAAAAGCAGACAATATTGAGGCACTGAATTTGCCAGTGAAACTTTCAACAGTCATTTGCTTAATGTTTCTCTTACACCCAGGTAATAAAAGCAGAGCAATTCCTTCAGCAGCTCAGAACCAGGCACCCTCACCCATGTGTTACTCTCTTCAGTTTTTCCCCTACTACCAAATCTAGTTGACTTAAACAGTAATAAATCAAAGGGAATGACTGCAGCTCATACAACGCAGGCAAAATCACAAGCCTCTAACCTTCACCTTCAAGATTTCCCTACAAGGGTTTCAACATCTGGAGCCCATTCAGCTTGAAGTGATGACAATTTCCAATAAGCATTAATGGGGGATCCTGCCCAGTCTATACTCTACGACTATAATTCAGTCTGTCTGTCCATCTGTCAGGGTTTATGACAGCCAGAGCTCATACACACAGAAACAAACTACAGCTACAGATTTCTTAATGAGTGCATAATGAAGTCAACCTGCTTCATTTTTTTCAGCTCGGCTGATCATTTCCACCAGGCAGACTTCTCTTTGCTCTACCAGCTCCTGGTGCCAGGAGGGCGTCAGGCTGCGGACGAGTTGATGGGGCAAAAAGCCATAAACGGCAATCCTGGAAACACAAGGCGCTCGCACTTTTCCACAGGCAGCTCCCAAGCCTATGTAAACCATCAGGATGACTTTTGCTGCTTTTGGATCATTTCCACAAGAAGGGCAACCATGGTGTGGCCACATGCATTACCCTTGGGCTGATGAAACACCCCAGAAAGTGTAGGTGGCGCTGGCGGTAACACTTACCAAGCAGCGCTGCTCCGCTGTTCCTGCATCTTGCACTGTCTGAACTGCAAAGTCCCTCATTGCCTCTTCCACGCATGTGCCCAGAGTGAAATCTCAGCATGGGAATCTCAGTTCCTGGCGAGCTGGCCGTGGGTCCTGTCCCCTCATGCTGTGGCCATGTTGTGCCTGCACTGCAGGGAGCCTCACAGAGCCTAACAGGTCTGGCCAGGCCAGGCGCCACAAGATGGTGGCTGAGGCCTTGCTCTCCAGAGCCAGCATCGTGCTGCAGTCCGAGTGACCTCACAGACTGAGGCAGCTGGAGTCGCCTCACCGCTGGGATCACCACACCACTGGCGTTGCTTCAGAGCCAGTGTTGCCTCACAGCTGGCGTCACCTCACTGCTGGTGTCACCTCAGAGCCTTCATCGCCTCAGAGCCCAAGCTGCCTCAGAGCCCCAGCCACCTCACAGTCTGTGCCGCCTCACAGCCCAGGTCACCTCACAGCCCGTCCCCTTGCAGCTTGAATCGCCTCACAGCCCAAGTCACCTCAGTCTGGGTTGCCTCACAGCCCAAGTCGCCTCAGAGCCCAAATTGCCTTAGAGCCTGCGTCAGCTCACAGCCTTGTTGTCACAGCCTCATCACCTCACAGCCTGTGTCACCTCGCAGCCTCATCACCTCACAGCCCGTGTCACCTCCCAGACTGTGCCTTCCAGCTTCCCCTCAGCTCCAGCCCAGCCCTGCTGCCCTTGTGCTGCAGCAGTCCTCCCTGTGCTCCATCTCCGGCTGCGGACATAAGCACCACAGCGTCCGGGACGTGACAGCTTGCTTTCTGCCTGGCAGTTACACTTGGAAATAGCCCCACAGATCATTTTAATAAACAGCCTCCACACAGGCGATGGTATTTTCAGTCAGCTTGTAGGAATAACCTTGCTCAGGCCTCCAGTGGCCTCCATTCGGGGACCTGAGAGGCCTCAGGAGGGGAAGGTACCTCCCTGCTGTTGTGAGGCTCAGGAAAGCTTGGCAGCGGAGGTGAGAGTTTCCACCATGCTGGGAGCCTTCACCCTTCTTCTTCTGGGAAATTTTCACCCAAGTTTTGCTTGGAGTTTGAATTGGATCCCATTCGTTCAACACATCACCTGCTCAGACAGCCTGATCTGTACCTGTCAGAGTCAATGGAAAAGTTCGCCCTGAACTTGGTGGTTTAGGATTAAAATAGTGGGCACTAAATCTGTTCTGGTTGGGCTTAAAGGTATTTAAAAGTGCCTTGGCAGATTGAGAAGCTGTCAAATTATTTACTTCAAGCAAAAAAAAAAAAGAACATACAGTTCTGCCTTGGGAAAGATGGGGTCCCAATTCTACTCACATAGTGATGAACACTCATTGAACTTACATGAGTATTAAAGTAAGCAAGATGTGAATTAGACCCTGTTTCCCTATGTTTTTTCTCTATCTCCCTTTGAAAACACTAAGTCGTCACTTGCTCTGGGATCTCAATGGTGCTGTATAAGGCTTCTCTCATTTCTGTTCAATAATTTCTTTTTATTCTGATTGCAAAAAGAAGAAGTCTAGAGCATCCTGTTGGAATACCCCTATCCACCTAAACAGATACCGAAGGCTGTTCATCAGCCCTAAGCCTGTCTGGCAGATGTAACAGAACAGGCTTTCTGCTTCTGAATTTAACTTACAGCACCTGAGCTAAGGAGTTCAATGGGAGTTTCTTTCCTGCCCAGTTAAAATGACAAATTGGTACATGAGCGTTTAATGAAAGATGCTGGAAATGTCCGTGAAGATCAGAAAAATCACCTCTTGGAATTGACAGGCAGGCCATCTGCATTCTTGCGTTCCTATTAATTCCCTAACAATAAACGACAGGAGAGCCTAGAGGGTTAAAAGCTTAATTCAATCTCCTAGATTCCTTCCAGGGGCCTGTCTGCATATAGAATGAGAAAGACATTTATAAAACCGTTATTTGCACACTAGATTTTTCATATGGCTCCATGCACCAAATATCAATCACACCCCTCTCAGCCATGGTGTCACCATGCATCACACAGCCCTGCAGAGACTAATGATGCGCCCGCCTGTGACATCTGCCACACAGATTGATGACATCACACCCACTGCACACCATGTGACTGTTGCCACAGCTCACATGACTAAATTTGACCTGATTCAAGGTTTAATAATATTCCTTCCAAACTCTGATACTGAATTTGGGCCATTTTATTTTCTAAATTATAAATCAACTAACACATTTTGGGGAAGTTCAGAGACAGGTTAGGATTTTATTTCACTACTGTCTTCACACTGCTCATTGTTCCAGGATAATTTCCATCAGTAAAATGGCAGTCCTCTTAGTCACATGTTCTGTGATCTCTGTATGGATCAGGCCTTGATGCCTGAGCTTAATTAAAACAAGTCAAGTTCATTCTGTTACACAGTAAGCTTTGAGGAAGCCTCAGACACAGATTTTCTTCATGCTTCAGTGAAGGATGACAGTCTCTCTGTTCTTTTTGCTGCATGTTTATCTGTGCAACTGAAATTGTAAATTTGCAGGAAGCTGAAATGCCAAAAATGCCTTGTTTTCCTCTCTGTTCAGCTCTCCTTTCCCTTGCTGTATTACACATAGACACATGCACACGTCCCTACCTGTGGGAACACTTAGACTTGGTACTATTTACAGTCTAAAGATCACAACATGGATTGAGTTCTAATTTTAATATGAGAAATGACTTTTCCACTTTCTTCTATCCTTGCTTATCAATTTTACTTTCCTACAACTTGGAGCAATGACCATTAAAGTCAGTGTAATCCTCCTGTAGACTCCTGTGGGCACTCGAACATGGTCAGAAAATACCCATGAGCTTTTAAGTAAGTTTAGGTAATTGTTCCCCTAATGACATGATGATCTTACGAACGGAGCTTTTGTCTATATGTGAAACTTACTCTGCAATAAAGTAAGGTGCAAATTTAAAGCAGAATGCCTCACTGGGGTAACTCATGTATAGACAAGCCCTTACACAGTGGCATTAATTTCTGTGAAGGAGTGTTACAAGCATTGATCCTGCAGGCTCTTCTTGGATAGAGGACAGAAGATTCATATTAAAGCATCTTGCCTCCCAGGGCTGGCCTTTAAAAAAGCACTTTCTGGTAGCATTAGGGATAAATACTTAAACCATGGAAAAAGCTTTTATCCATTGCTGTATTAGTCAAACTGTCCCTCTTGAGCAGGGAGCTTCAGCAGAAACCCGAGGACTTGGTTACTTGAGGAAAGACGGATGGAAGGAGTCTGCATGTTTTAAATATTCAGCCCGCTGCAATGTGGTAGAGCTGCTGCTCAGAAGGCTGGCTTGTGCTCTGACTCAGTTTACTGACGGCAGTTTTAGTATTGCTGCAATACAAGAAACAGGGATGTGGCTGTTCCTCTGAATAGAGGGTCCCCATATGCTTCTGCCCTTCTGAAACTATCAGTTATATTTTGCTCTGTGTATGTGTGCATGTGTGTGTGTGTGCAGACTGCTTTCACTGCAGGAATCAGGAAAAGTACCGAAAACCCAGAGGAGCAATCTGTTATCTCTAAAGATGGTTGCATGAGGGCAAGGATGGCCAGCCTGTAGCTCTAAAGCTCCACACAGCTTTTCAGCACTTTTAAGTGCTGCTCCTGCATAAGATGACTTGCAGTATGACCCAGGAATTGCTGGGTAATGTTCCCACTGTTCACAGGAAGCTGTTAAGACTGACACTGCTGGGTTGCCTGGTTTCCAGTGAGCTCTGGAACACCTTTGATACAACCTTTCCACCTTAGCCCTGTATAATGGACAGGTTTACATGTATTGTCAGATCTTGCAATAAGGGAAAACATTTTGCTGAAGTCAGAGTGCTGTGTAATAGGTTTTTACCATGTCTCAGATTCCGAATACTGGTGGAAAGGTTCTTTCCCTCAGCTGGTATAAACAAATCTCTGACTCCTGTTGGAAGGAAGGATTTCTGACAGAAGTTTTCCCTTTCCCTTTCTAATAACATAAGACTTGCACGACTAGATATCACTGTCAGGTGGTCACCATCATCAGTTCTCTCCAAGCCTGCTCACACAGACTAAAGTGGACCAGCTTCTGCAGCCAACGTTCCCCTGAGGGAGTATCATGACTACCTTCCTCATCAGCAAACTTCAACTCCCCAGCCCACATGGTAAGCTACATGTGCTCAGCTGCCATAGCTTTAAGTTTCCCACAAAGCTCAGACTCACCACAGCAAGTTTTCTCAGCCGCTGTACCACTGCAGCTCATTCACTGAAGATTGAGGGAATATTGTGCTGCTGTTCCGCAAGCTAGTTGAGGTAATGCACAGCTGTGCATTTTAAAGAAAGCCTGGGAGGTAGCCATTAGCCTGAGGGCTGCCTCCCCAGATTCATAGTCCCTTTTCCTAAAGTGCAAACTCAGACAGTTTCTAAGCTGTGATTGGCATATGGGAATATAGAAATCAGCTTCATAAAGGCCCGTGCTAGCTAACACTTCCCACTGGTGAGGAAGATGGATGATATCCTGTAGTGTTAACATGTGGAAAGTGCTAATATTTCATCTGATTGTTCAGTCTGGAGGAAGGTGAGACACAGGCCCAGAGCTTCCCACTCATGGACATCTTGAATAAAGCTTTTCTTAAATTATTTCCATTGGAACTAATTCTCCTGCCCCTTTTGTCAGTGGCCCATCCATCTCTTGTTGCAGCTCTGCACACTTACTGAAATGTCTGGGACACAGAATACAAAGTGTTCAGAGGAAAAATAGTGAGTGTTTCTCGGGCTGGAATCAGGCTGAGAACAGCTTAGGAAGTCTCTGATGAAATACTGTGTTAGAGTTGTTTGTGCAGGTAGGAACATGGCAGTGGACGATGCCTACCAAACCAGGTTTTTCTCCAGCTATCAGTAGAATTACAGCAGACATTAATTTAATCAAAGTTTATTGTACCTGACCACTAGCTGGGTTACTTAGTGTGGAGTGATCCTGATTTACACGAGCAAAAGACCTACACTATTGAATGCTATGTGTGTCCCCCTTTCCTGAAAACACAAAGAAGGAGAGTAATTCTTGTCCTCCAAAATCTTGCCTTTAAAGGGCTGATTCCTCAGGGCTTCCTTCATCCTAAACCAAGTTTCAGCTGTATACTAACAATTATAAGGCATGAGACAACTGGGTATCAGCAAAAACACAGAGACACACAGTTGATGAGGGCCAGCTTTTGAGGAAACAGGAAAAACAGATTTCAAGAGGGAGGCTGGAGACAGGTAATATTGGCTTTGTAGGGCAAAAATGTTGGCTTGGAAGCAGATGTGTAATTATAGAGGGAGAAAGGAGAGAAAGATCTGAAAGGAGAGAAGTGACATCAGAAAATAAGGATGATGTGAAAGGAAGGGAAGGTTTATGTAAATTCTGGGTGAGAAGAAAGGCCAAGCAACTAAGGCTGATTCTTGAGGGGAAGAAGAAACAGAAAACGCAATGCCAGAGACAGCTAACTGGTATTGGCAGGACTGGAACGAACATCACAGGCTGGCAAGAGGCTGAGAATCCTGTTTAGATCAAACAGGTGGGACACACACACCTTTCTCTGCATAGAAAGACTCTGCCTCTTGTATAGGCAGCCTTGGCTTGCAGCATCTTTGGTATTTGAGCTCTGTTTGTCTTACGCAGCTTTGTGAGGGATCTCTTTCTGACCCTGAACATCCACTGCCTTTCCATTACCAGCCTTCTCCCACAGCCATTCCAATTCATCTCAATCCTGATTTCCGGCACCGCTGTCATTGCAGGACTTGGGTTCCTCCTGACTCTTCGGAGGTTGCCAAGCACGCTGAATTGTGCTGAACTGTGCAGCAAGTTCTGCTTTGGTTTTTATGATATGGACAAATGTCTGCTAGAGATTGGCAACTGGAACAGCTGTCTTTTACAGCCAGCACAGTCTAAGAACTGCACCTCTGTTAAGCCTTTTCTAGGCCACATGGACCTTCCTGATGCTTTGTGAGATTTATTCACTGACCTTTCCAGGTACAAAACTAGGAAGGTGGCAGTAGGAGGGGAAGAAATGGGGAAATCAGCTCTGAAGCGGTTAATCTTACTGGCTCCAAAATTGATAAGCAGTGGTACGTCAGCCTGAAATGAACTTGCCTTGTTCAGTGGGGTTCTAAGACAGCGGAACTCAATCAGCAACGGGCCACATGGTTCAAAGCCGCAATTCATCCCACCGCGCCTCTGAAAAATGGGAGGTGACAGTTCATTTTGCCAGTGACAGTCTGTCGGTCTCGCTCACTGCTTCTCCCGTCGATTGCACTGCTGAGGTGAAGTGTGAGCTCTGAGACACCCTTGCTTTGTATTCCACTCAGCTGAACAGGACAATCCGAGGATCAAAGGTGGAAAAAACCTCCCCTAGCCCAACCCTATCCACTTCTATTTCTCCCTGCTTACTTTCAAAAGGCTCTTGCAAGCCAGATACCAATAGCCCAGGAAAGCCCTATTCCTCCCATTGGTTTCACCTTACTCTTTTGGGTTAACGTTTGTCCCAAGCATGTATGCTGCCTCTTACCATCACCACGTAGATGTGCACAGAGCAATCCACATGACAGACTGGCAACTCAGGCCCACTGCTCTGAAATGCTAAATCTGCTTCACACAACTAGACAGCATAATATTTCAGGTGACAGGGTTCTCTGAGATGCACAGGATCCTGGCAGAGTTTCCATTCTCTGTCCATGCACACTGTGGAGGCAGACGAAGCAAAAAAGATAATAGAGATGACAGGCAGAGAGATTTCTGCTCCTGAGCTTTGTCTTTAGCAATCGATTAGTTCCTCTCAAAGAGCACTTGCATGAAGGTACTCAGCAAATTCCCTCCCGAGCACAGTGATGGCACTTTGAAAAGACTGGCACAGCACACTGTAGTGAGAGTAAAGGGCTGAAGAATCAGCTGGTACCTGCTGCCAGTGTTAAGGGAAGCATGAACCAGTGGTTAGGACACTCGCTCACATGCTGAAAATCTTGAATGCTTTCAAAGCATTCTCTCAGCCAAAGAGTCAAAAGCATAGTTTCAAGGAATCTATGCATGCCACATTAGCTGCCCAGTTAAATACAGGTTTGACTACATGTGCAAGTTAATCTGAAACTAAAGGCTATAAAGCTACAGTGGAATGGCAATTTTGGATGAACTCTGAATGAACAAGTGCTTTAACTCTTCTTTTCCAGTATCTGTCAAACTTGCTACTGTTGTGCTGCTCTGTGGATGTGATAGGATTCAGGGACTGACCGTGAATGCACGTGGTTCCTACTAGAGAGAAGCTTATAACTTCTCTTCCCTGCAAATGCACAAATACACAGGAGAGAAAACAGTAATTGCTATTTGACTTCCAAAGTCATCTTGCAAACTGTTGACTCAGAAAATGGAGATCTCCAATACTATTACAGGCTGGTCTTAAAATATTCTTGGCTTAACTTAATAAGAGAGGAGAAGCCAGTAATTAAAGCTTATTAAACACTGCATTACTAAAACAGTTCGGCACATGCGGCTGCTTTTATCTTTGAAGATGGGAACTGTTCAGTTCTTATGCATCTTAGAAGCAGATAAACTAAGGCTTGCAATGCAAGACACATATACAGCCAGAAAAAGAAGAATAAGGAAAAGCATGAAGCTGAGAACTATTGGAAATGCTCAACACACGCCACAGTCAGTAAATATTCAGCCTCTGAATATATCATACATAGCCAGAAATTCTATGTCTCATAGAGTATATCCTCAGCCCAGACCTTATAAACACTCAGCACATGCCCTTCTTGTAAATCTTCACAAAGCTCCTCTGCAGCACGTTTCATAAGAAACTCTCCTGCTGTACTGAAGAGTTGTCTGACTTTCAGACAGCATCGAGGTACACTGTTCTGCTGTATTGCACTTGGCATGTAGGCACTGTGGAGACAGGCACATTACAATGCAATACCTGTGTATCCAGACGGAGAAGGAATGAGAGACCTGATAGATGTGGAGTGGAGGGGACTAAGCTGTGCCTGCAGCCTTCCACCTGCACAGGCAGCCAGTGTGGGATAGGGAGCAGAAATGAGAAAAGGCAGTGGGCAGCTGAAATGATATGAACAGGCTTTTGCAAAGCCCAGAGCAGTAAAGGCTGGGCCATGCTGGATCCCAGGTGGAATTGCTCTGTCGGTGCTTAAAAATTAAGGTGAGATGGCAGGTGCACGAGAGGACTGGCAATAGGCAGTGCCATCCTGAAGATAACAGGTTGTCTGTCAACATAAGAAGCTTATGTACATGTTGGACCACAGAGCTCCCACTAACGGAGAAATTAAACCTGTCTCCACACACCAGTCCCAGTGCTCTGATTACATTTACAGAGGTTGTGACCTGCATCCTGTCACCATGGAAACCTCTCCTGCTGCCGATGTACAGTCAGGTTGTTTCTGTGGGTGGCTGATATTTAAAGGTAGAGGCTATGGTGCTGTAATATCAAAAGCCAGGGCACCAAGTTTACAAGCAGCCGAGTGGCAAAATTCATTTCACTCCCTTTGACACCTTGTAATCTTGACTGGCAATTCCAGAAGATGCTGAGAAGGCGGAAGAGAAAGAAGAGGAGAAAAGGAGAAGAAGAAAAGAAGAAGAAAAGAGGAAAGGGGGGGGAAGATAATTCACACATCTTTATCAAGCAATTCTCCTGCAGAGGGAAGGGAATTTGTGTATTAAACTCATTATGAAACATAGCACTTTTATGATCCACCAAAATAGCCTTCCCCTTCTATTCCCCCCTTCCAAAACAGGCTTCGCATCCAGTCCATGTCTCTCCCATGCCGAACATAGTCTTACTCCTAGTCTGCCTTGGTGTGAAATGATCTTTTAATTTTCTTCTGTGTTTCTTTCTTCTATATATTGGAATGGAATGAATGTACCCTTGGTATAGTGCTGTGACATTCCCTGAAATCAGGGATGTTGCTCTGGGGATGGGTGGGGTCCTTACTCCCTGACTGAGAAACGAGACCTCCTCTAGCTCTGGGGCCTGTATCTCAACAGTTTCATCTTCTTGTTAGCTAACTTGCCATGTGTGCAGCGCACATGGATGTAAGTGGAAACTGCAGCATGCTGCTGTACAAGGGGAGTCCCCAGTGGCACTGTTACAAATACCAGCATAGAGAAAGAGCATGAGCAGGAGGACTCGGGGGCCAGGACTGATGCTCAGCATGGAGATGGCTGACAGTGTAGCTGACTACGATGTCAGCTTCTCACGCAGGCGACAGACACTACCTGACAGGCAACTACTTAGCTTCCAATTTTCTCTGGTATAAAACTATTCTGTTAAGCAATGGAGGGCAGTGCAATGAAGGTAAATAAAACTGACACAGGACCCAGGCGCTGCTCTTTCTCTGTTCTTCTCACAGATGTGATTCTCTGATCGTTTGGTGGACGACAGAGGAGAGCTGGGAGCTGGGGAGTAGCTGATGGAGGCAGGCTGAAAGGAGATAAACTACAGGAGAAAGGCACTTGTGGTGATAAGGGCAGGTGGCTGGGAACCAGGGCAGTGCCCTGCAAAATGGGAAGTTTGTAGCTAAAGCATTTGTTGGGATCTGAGGTGAGCTTGGTTCAGTTCCAGATTCTTCCATGATTCTCTGTGTGATCTCAGGTGGATCAGTTAAAGTAAGCTTCCTCTCCCTGAACATTAGTTTCAAGTTCAGTTTGCAGGTAGTTATCCAGGCTGCCTCCACAGACAGCAGGGAGCAAGAACTGGAGATGTACGTTTAAAAGTATATGGTACAAAGAAAAGAACCATCATGATTACGACTAAGCCAGCACGAGGGATTTACCTAACCAGAAGAGTGTGACAAAATGTGAACAGTGGCAAGGAGAGGTGAAACAAGGAGGACAGACCCAAGAGCTAGAAGTAAGAAACAGTGATACATAAAGGGTACTTTGCGGTGTGAGGAGTTAGGGATGCTTCCAGGGAGCTGGACAGGCTGGAGACCAGTGCATCTAGCTGAATTTTCCACTAGACTCTCATCCCTGCACCCCTTAAGGTTCTACCTCTTTGTTTCCCTCTCTTGTCTCCTGCCTTATGCATCGACTGTAAGCTCTCTGGGGCATCTCTTAGCCTATCCCAGCAGAAATCTGCACTATGAAAGGATTCAACAAAGCTATCATGGTACAAAGAATAAGAGTTTGCATACCAGCTCAGGAGCCCCTGGAGCCCAGCTCAGTGTAAGAGACCCATTGTTTAGGCACCACAAGAGTGATTACTGTGAGTGCTGTAGACAGAGGACGCAGAGCCATGACTAAGAGATCAGTTGGTTCAGGAGGAGGTGAGAAAGAAAAGGCATCAGCTGGAATCCCAGATCAGCTTGCTCTGGGTTGGATATCTGACCTTTGTAATGCTTTGATTTGAAATTGTAAACCCTTGTAATCCTGGTGGATTACATCTCCATAGCCTTTAACATGTGCATCCCCCAAAGCCATGCAAATGCAGAGTGAGAGAGAATGGGGCAGCACAGCAGCACCACAGACATCCCTACCAATGAAGGGTACTTCTCCACTGCCCTCTCTTTCACCTTGAATAATCTCCATTTGCTCTGGGGTAGAAGGGGAGAAACAGAGAGTGGAGGTTAAAAGTAGGGGGTTGCAGAAGTTTAGAGAAGTGCAATACAAAGTAGCAGATAATTACATCAGAGGAGATAAGAGAAAAGTAGAGAAGGAAAAGAGATTTTCAGACTTGGTGGGATAATTGGGCACTTAGCTGGCTAAAGATCTGTAATGTGAATAACCACTCCAAAAGGCACACACCATTGTTTATACTAATCAGTGACTCAAAAGAAAGGCCAAACTTTTCACACAAGTTACCACTATCCCTTTTCAAGCTGAAACAGAGGCAGCGGAGAGGCACAGTTACTGCCTGCCTGGATCTGTTTGGAAGTGATAAGGGGATGAAAGAGAGGAAGCCCTGCTGCAGGAGCGATGCATTGAAGCTGTATTTAGGAGACTCAGGTTTGATTACAAGCTCTTCTACAGACTTTGACCAAATCACTGCAGTAGGCTGGACCCAGACAGAGAGTTGTAATGTTTATCTAGGTTGTCTTACTGCAGTAGAGGCTGATGCTTCTCTGGTCTGGTTGCTATACTCTGCCATAGGGAACTTGGTTAACTTTACTGAGATCTGCTGTGTAATTTCACCCATGAACATCAGGAAGCAGGTCAGATCTGCAGGACTGCCAGGTGCTTCTTCATGGCTGGAACCATAGCTCAGCGTGGGTGTTTATCAAGCAGGGAATGGTAAGAGCTGTGGGTAAGAATGTCAGAAATGTGTTCCTTACCTAGCAATACAGGAGAACATCCACATTTGAGATGGCAGCAAGCTCTAAGCACAGTTTGCTGGTGATCCAGTTCCAGATCTGGGCCATCGTCTGAGAAGCCCAGTTCAATACTCACCCCCAGAGTGCTTGTGCTATGCTTGCATAGCATCCAGAGAGGCTGTGCTTGCTGTTCCCATACGCAGCCAAGCATTGACGGCCTCTACAGCCAATGGAGGAAATGAGCAGCTCCGGAGGATAGTTCAGATTATTGATGGAGTGAGGCTATGGAAGTGCCACCCTCTGTTTCTCGATTGCCGATGGACAGAGCCCAGTGTGACACAGCTCCTAATGCAGATGCTTTTGTTGTCTGCCTTTTTCTGAGGTGAGAAGCACTAATTAGGGAAACTGTGCTATTTTCTTTTAAAAGTACCATTTCCGCTGTTTTCAATTAGACAATTCATAAGCTTGGAGTCAATCACATACTTAAGTGCTTCCCTGGAAGAAGGCCAGAGTGCCCAGCACTTTGCGGAATTGCACCCGTGGAGCATACCCGTTGCAGTAGGAGTTGCTAGAAGAGGACTCCGGTTTTCAACTTTAAAATGAATTGAGCTAGCGGGAAGGGCACTGGGTTGAAACTCGGAGGACGTGGGCTCTGCTCCTCATTCTTTCACTGGCTCCAGGTGTTGTTTAGGCAAGACACTTCCTTTCCTTCAGCCTCGGTTTCCTCTTTCATGGAATGGAGATTGCATTTTTGCTCTCGAAATGTTCTGAAATCTGCGCATGAAGAGTGTAAGAGCTAGGCATTAGTGCCGTTAGTTCAAACATGTCTCTAGGGTTTCACCTTGACAGCAGCTCTGCGATGTTTGAATTTGTCGCTTACATAAGAGTGTTTAAAGCATCTGGCAGAAGGGGGCAACATAATAGCAGCTGCACAAACGTTTGGGGTATTTTTCAAGCCCAGGTCTTTTGCATCTGCAAATTTTATCCTTTAATTTCATAATGAATGAACTGTAGTAACACTTTGCATTTATAAACATCATTCATTGGAAGATCTCAAAGCAGTTTACAAACATTCATTGATTGCTTGACAAGCATGAAACGGAAGGGTAACTGTTTTACAAAATGACAGGAATGAAACAATAAGCTCTTGAATTTAGGGAATACTTCTGCCTTCCAGTTCTTTTAGCAGATAAGATCGCCGACTAACGGTAGTCATTTTTGTGTTTAATTAATAATGTAATGCATCCAATATCCAAGCTTGCAGATAATGGGCTTGTAATACAGCCTAACATGCCTCCCATATCATTAAGTTTAACTGTCACACTAAATACCAGATTGTCATGCAGCCTTGTCAGTTTTTCTTTCTTTCTTTCTTTCTCATGAGTATGGAACAAGAGCAGCTGTGGGGAAGGAGAAGCTGAAGAGCTGAGATGATGCAGTGTGGCAGTAAAAAACCCTTGAGGGACAAAAATCATGGCTTATTCACCATCACAGCTTTGAAGGAACAGTGAGGCAGTGAACACTTGCAGCCAGCCCCTGGTGTTGCATCTATCACATTGCAGGGCTGCTTCCAAAACTGTCTGGATTTCGTTTTGCTATTTTTTTAGATGCAAAAACGAATGAGGTTTTTTTTTCCCAAGAAGAATGGTTGTTTTCTAAAGTTTCTTTTTTTTTTCTTCTCAACAATGAAATACCCTCAGTTACCTGGAATGGAACATGTTTCAAATTGCAAATACTACTACATCGGACATAATCCCAGTACTCCATGTAATCATTTTACACAGGCCCTGCACTCCCCTTTCCACCCCTTGGCTGTTTCTCCAGGACGTCCCATGGCCCTTGAGGACAAACTCCCTTTGCACAGACAGGTTAAGCACCACAGGGAAGGCAGCCTGACTTAAGGATCCTGTTCATAGTGCCTGAAACACCCACATTCCTACTTCCATGCAGCAGAACAACCATAGTCCCCAGGCGAAATACTTCAGATGAATATTTTGGTCTTAAGTCAAACTAGTTTGATTTTTAAATTTCTACCAAAATAATCAGTTTCTTCAGGAAATTATTTTTGACCAAATCTATTGCTGTGCTGCTTGCAGTGCTGAGCTTCCATTTCCCAGGCCTCTGGCTCTCATTTTTCTTCATGAAGATTTATAGTAATTTCTCCCATATCACTGATTTCTTCATAAGAGAAAAGATCACTTCAGGGACCTACTTCTGTCTCCAGCTACCCTGTTTAACACCTCCAAATATTCCTATTTATGAACTAACATCTGGGTCAGTCTACATAGCATAGTTTGAAAGCCATTAAGACAGATGCCTGCATTTCATTAAGCAAGATTTGATAAGGTGGGTAGGGTTACAGGGCAAGATTACTATGGGAATTCAGTGAGTTTAAACCTTCACTCCAGTTAATAAAATCAAACAATACATCATAAAAGTGTCTGGAAATTGGCTCAATAATTGAAATAGAACTGTGTGATGGATGGAGATTTATGGATGTTAATGCAGAAGCAGGGCTACATTAGAACATCTTATCTGAGTCTCTTCTGAATCCAGCCCCTTGAGTCCAAATCTGTCTTTTGTGCTGGCTTTAGGTAGGAGATTCTTTTCCAGAATGAAGAAAACCTCACAGAATGGCTGGTCCGGTTTTAATATGAAATGTCACTGAACTGTCCATGAAATCTCAGGACCATCAAGTGTAACGATGTGATTGATGTTTACACAGACGTCTCTGAACTGGCTTTAAACTGAGCTGTGGCAGCCTGGATCTCAGTGCAGGTCAGCCAACTATGTAACGCTAGTTCGGCAGGCTGTTCCAAAGCCAGCACTACCTTACTGTCTGTATTCCTGTCCACCAGTGTCTGACACATCACCACCTTCCACAGCAGTGTAGACATACTGTGTTATTATTATACTGACTAATAAAATCAAGGCTAAATTTAGTCGTTAGCCACCCAACATTTTTTCATCTCTCATCTTCATCCTGAACTGAAATGTTCAAGGAGCTCTCATGTCATGTCCTTTGTATCCACCAAGACTCTTCTCCAGGACTGTTCTCTCCTTCCTCAGTCCACTGCTTCTCAGATCACGTGGACTTTTGTCCTAAATCTTTGTTCTCTCTCGGGAGCAGACAGGGAGTTCTCCCTCCTCTAGAGAACTGTGGATTCTCCCTCAACTCCATCTTTCTCCCTCGGCCTTGATGGCAGCCCTTGGCCCTAGCAGTTTATAGGAAGTGTCCCCTCTGCAGCCTTAATGAAGTGTGTGGCAGTCCTCCTCATTAAGACTCAGTGTTGTCAATAAAAGAGTCATTAAAGTAGTTTGATGAGGATTGGGAGAAAGAGAAGAGGTGCTACAACACATCTACAGGGCAGAGGGCAGCTCCATCACACATTGTAACCAAACAGCAAGGGATCAATACCACCTTTGCATTAAACTGAAGCCCATCCGTCAGCCTGAGGAACGGCAGCCTCCACAGGAGCTCAGCTCACTGCTCATTCCTGGCTTCCTATCTTTCTAATCCTTCTCCTTACAGAGCATCCTTCCCTTCCTGATCCTGGCCAGCTTTTGCCAGAGGCTGTAGAAATGCCGTCTCAGAGCTCTGTCCTGCTTAGGATTCCAGTGGTGTTACCCGTTCCCCACATCTAGCTTCAGGATCACAAGTTTTCTGAGAACACGCTGTTGGGAGAGGCCTCCTCCATGTTGTCACCACACAGACCACCTCCACCCCGCTGATCACCGTGGCTACTCCCAGAGACAGATCTCCTTGCCACATGCCACCTCCACAAGGGAGATGTAGGAGAGCATGGACCAGTAGAGTCCGTTCACCCTGAAGGGGAGAGGATATTTGTGCCGTATGAAAAAGAAATGTGTGCCCAGTCTTCACTGGCTCAGGTCCGTAGGATTACAGTGAGGGGCCATGTGGTGAGCATAGATGAATCTGGACTCCAGACTGAGGCCTGGACTTGAACTTGAGCTTGATATACGGTCAAGTGTTGCACAGGAAGGATGAAGCAGTGGAGGAAACCTGGGCCTCTCTGCTGCTGGGCTAAGACTCCCAGCTTCCTTCCTCCCTCTCAGCTAACAACTGCTCTGGCTCTGCCTTTCCATTTCTGGGGTGCTGTGCACAAAGCGTGACTGTTGGCAATGGCAGCGTGGACCTGGATAACCTGAACGCTCGCTCAGGCACCAACATTCTTGTTTATTTTCCCAGGGTTTTCTCTTCAGATGTTGTGTTTCTCTTCTATACTTCATCTTGTCCGGTCAGACTATAAACTCTTTCAGGGCTTTGTGTGTGCTAGTGGAACATTTCAGTGGGGTCCTACTGTAACTAATGTGTTGGTGTGATGAAAAACAGTTACTATACATTCACAGATCCTCCAATAAATACATCTCAACACACCTGCTTGCTTCTGAGAAGCCTTCACAGCAGAGAAAATGCAGCATGTCTGGAAGGTAAATGAATCGAGAGTCTGGCAGTCTAAGCCCGGAGCAAGGTCCAGTCATTTCGTTGTGCTTTGGGACCAGATCTGTTTACCATAACTCAGAGCTGCTGACATATTTTTGTTTCTCTTTGACTTCACAAACTGATGAACAGTAACCTGCAAGCCCTTGTGAAGCAGAGGTGCAGAATCAAATTATGAAGACAACCGAAGACCACTTAGCTTTAAAAAATGAAAGAGGCTTTATGAGGATTGTAACCAACCTTTAACTGAATGACTTAGTCACACGAAAAGATACACGAGCTGTTGGACAATGAAAATGACATAAGTGTGTAAACTCTGGGATTACAGCAGAGCATTAGCATGGCATAGCTGATTAGTAAACCAGGAGACATTATTCAAGCCGTCAGGTGCATTACCAGATTGGAAAGTTGCCTTTTTTCTGAGTTGTTGGTCACTGTCAGAGGCAGCAAATGACACCCAGTGGCCCAACAATTTGCCCTGGAATGGCAGGAGCTGTGATACAGAAATGGATGGACTAGCATCTGCTCTGAAAAAGCGAGAATTAGAGTCTGCTCTGAATTGGCAGGAACTAGAGTACCGGGAAGAGAGGACAAAAGGGCAAGTCAGTGCACGATCCAGGGATATTGAGCAAGATGAATAAAGGGGCTGGAAATGTACTTTCAGTGCTGCAGCACCAGACTAGGTGAACACATAACCCGATCCAGTTTAATGAAGCCTGTGATCCTCCACCTCCTTTGTGGAATGGGTGTCCCAGGGTCAGCGTGTGCCCGCACGAGCATGCACACATCCTTATCTTATCTAATTACTAGAAGTTTCAGATTAATTTCAGTGCAGCTGCTTGAAAGGGCTGTTATCAGCCAGGGCTTTGTGGTTTAACCTTGTTACCCTTTTGTTGTTAACCTTTCCGAATGGCAGCGAAGGAAAGGCTGAGGTCCTGATGTGCAGGAGGAGCAGGGAGGGGGCAGACGGGAACTGGCGAGTCTGTACGGGGGGGGGGGGGGGGGGGGGGGGGGGGGGGGGGGGGGGGGGGGGGGGGGGGGGGGGGGGGGGGGGGGGGGGGGG
>JAVKLA010000081.1:43328869-43365486 GCA_034782735.1 Sagittarius serpentarius
TACACCCCCCCCCCCCCCCCCCCGATTTTGTGCCTTCAGCTCCACTTCAGGCTGCGTGACAGGACAGCTGGCTGCTTACCTCCCCTGACAGGCGCCGGTACCCAGCCACACAGAACAGCCCGTAACAGGGACACGTCTCCTGCCAACCTCTCCAGATCCTTTGATATTTCCGACAGCGCAGTAAAGGACTCCGACTCACATTTTACCTTGCATCGCTCAGCTCCTCTAAGGCTGCCCTGCTTTGTTTCCATAGCTACACCCAATCGCATCTGCCTTCCTGTGAAATTGGATTTCAAAGCAAGACAAGCCTTCAAAGGAATTTGTCCATTTAACAGAATAGCATTAGGAGAGAGCCTGTCTGCTGAACTTGGGACCTAAAATGATTAAGGTGGGGCTTTTATCATGTAGGGAGGCAGCTTTACATCCACAGCCCATAAAGCTTGATGCTACCTAAGAATGATGCAGTGGAAGTTGCCAGTCACTGCCAGACTCCCCCATCTCCTTCCCAGCTGACCGCAAAACTAAATTTGTAACCTATTCACACATTCAGAAATGAAAGTGGCAAGAAAAAAGGAAAGAAAGAAAAGGTTGTTTGCCTGGGAATCGGCCTGCCTGGCTCTGTCTGCAGCTGCATAAGGCTGAGAGGAAAGCCTGGCTTGGTGCTAAGGCTTGGGGTAATAGCACCTATGTCTCCATGGCAGCTGAGGCTCTATGCCTCAGTATTCCTCAGTAAAATGGATTTAATAATAACAACAGCTGCTGCACGGTCAACCTGGTCTTAACAAAATCTTCCTGTAGGCCCTGAGGGGAACGCTCTAGGTGCTGGGTCCCATCTCTGGCTGCCAGGACCATGGGAGAGATGTGTGGTCCAAGAGCATCCAGGGTGCAACAGTGCCAGCCTCCACACATGATGCTGCTTTCAGTGCTTTATGATAACCTTGAGATCTGTAGCAAAAGACCAAACATCACAACTGCAATACATCTCAGAAGCTGAGCAGAAAAGATCTAGAGCTTTACTGATGCCGTAAACACTGCAACAGCAGGAAATTTGCTGGGTGAAATCCCCATATGCTCTTAAGCAGTGATCACACCCAAGGTAGCAAAGGAAGGCAAAACCACACAAAACACCTGCAAAACAAGTCACTGCTAGCTTGACATGACAAAAAATTTCTTCCAGACCCTAAATATGATAAATCGGTATAACGCTTGGGCAAGACTCACTGACCAGGTATCTTCTAGTTCACTCTTTACAATCTACGCTTTTGGATTATTGTGTGAGCTGCAGAAATGCAGAGAACGTGTGAGATGACCCTTTTCTTTGCAGTTGCATGAACATTTCTTCCTCCGAGATTTGCATTGATCAGGCTTTATTGATCCTTCTGGCATATCTGAAGGCAGTTTCTTCCATCTAAGGGACCTAGTTCATTCCTTTATAAACTCATTTTTAAAGTTAGTCAGTCTCAGCAAGCAGCTGCTTTTATTTGTAGTCTGTAATGAACTGACTAGGATTTCTACACAGATGTGTTTAAATATTTATCCCTAAACACCTCTAGGTGAGAACATGTATACAGATCCATCTACTGTACACATCCACCTACACGCGCTACCATTTCTTCCATACAATCAGAACCACTCAGATATGTCAGGAGCCTCAGGCAGCTAACAGAGATTCATGTTTTGCTCTCATAGGAGACTTTCAATTTTCTAAATCCTGACTCATGAAACCCTACCTGACTAGGAGATGTAACGGGGAAGACTACTGCGATGTAGATGCTTTCTAGCAAGGCAATCTCCTCTGTGAGCCCCTCTGAACTGCAGCGATGTTTCCTATGCTTTAAGACCTCTGCATCCGCTGAAGAGCAATTTCTTGTACATGTTGTCCTAAAATGAAGAATATGCTGCAGCGGTGTCGTCAGTGTGGGTGAGCCCATGTGGCAGAGCACAAGGTAAACGGGGAAGGACAGAAACTGAGTGAACTTACTCAGAGTAGGAAACCTGTAAGGTCTGGATTGGTAATGTCAGATGCGAAGTCTGTCTCCAGGTTGTTCCGAAATTACATGTGTGTGCAGAGCACAGCCAAGTGACATATCAGAAGTGGTGGTGTGTTTCTTTTCCCAGATCTGGAGAGCAATTGAGCTTCCCTAAGCAGGAGACAAAACACACTGTCTTCTCTTCTTTGCGACTAAACCCCAAATGGCAGCTGCCACTTCAGCATTACCACGTGGTGAGACTCAATACACAGAAAACAGTGCAACATTACTTTCCCGGTAAGTCAGCTGCATACACTAAACATGTTCATGGTCACGGTATCTTCGCTCTCCTTTAAAGCCATCCCTTTTTGACAAGTATTATTTATATGTGAGTTATTGAGGTGTTGTCCCCATGCATAGAAGTGCACATTCCAACCAAAAAGTCCCAAAAGAACTTTGCAGCTGCTTTCGTTCCACTGTCTACAGTGGAGACAACGCACTAGAATTACAAGCACACACCCCAAACCAAAAAACGCAAAGCACTGTGCTTCATCTTATACCTGTTCTTTATCTGATTTGTTTCGATCAACTAAACGCGTAAGAGTCTTTTCCTTTGTTTCACCCACTTGTCTCAGAAAGTGGGTCACAAAGCATGTTAGCAGCTGACAGCACATGGAGGAGCAGCTCTCATATATTTCCATCATTCCTGTCCCGTATCTGAGCCTTTGCCAGTATAGCTCTTATATCACATGTGTGAGATAAGCCCGAAACACACAGACTGCCTTGACTGAACCAAGCAAGAAGCTGGGGGCAAATCTGGAATCTGCTCCAGGTTTCCTTTATCCAAGGCCTGCTGCCAAACAACTAAACCTTTATTCCATCCAGGTGATACATCCAGAGAGCTGTAAGAATCTGATTCTGCAATTATTTGGAAATATGGTCAGCCTCACGACATGGCATTGTCCCAGTGAACCCAGTGGGACCATAGCGAAGTGTTTATGTATCTCAGCCTTTGCGGGCTGGGAGCCCGATGCACACTTTTTTTTTTTCCTTTTCCCCTACAGATTTTGTTTTGCCAGCTTGTGATAACTACTGTGGCAGCCTGGCTTGCCCAGAGCAGGAAGACAGCAAAGCAGCAAGACAAGCAGTTTTAGGGGGCCTCCTTGGAGAGTTCAGAGTGGTCCTGCTTCATCACATTATGATACACTATGATACACCTTAGTACACAGCCCTGGCTCTCTACTGTCAGGAGCTGTGCTGTGCCCCTGCTGAAAGCAGCAAGCACTAACATTCGTGAAGCTATGTGGTTTTGTATTTGCAGCCAACACAGCCGGATCGCATCCTTTTTTGCCACCTCCAACATTTGCTATGTTGGGAAAATATAATTAAAGGTCACATGCCAGGCATAAAATACCAGAAAAGTAAAAGTGGCAAGCATGTTCTGAATAACCTTTTCTATGTGCTATAATAATAAATACTTGTTTGATACCAGGACATTGCAAAGTAAGGACTGGATCCTGTACGCTTAACCTATGGGAAATCTTAAACTGGTCTTTGGAATCATCAATGAGCTTCAGATAAAGATGACTGTCTTTGGATTTGTCAATATTGAGCCTAAAATTTGGGAATGCAAGAATGAAAAATAATGGTGGTATCTTCATAGTCAGCTTGTGCTAATTCATTTATATAGGAAGGGAGCAGATGCAGGGCTGTGGGTAAATCTAATGCAATGCCATTTTTGTTTTGTAGAGTGCAGTTTGCATTTATTGCCTGTCATAAAGCAAGTTAAAGTACGCAACCCTGTTATTTCTCTGGGCAAGACATAGAAATATGAATGGCTATTACAATCTAGCCCCCTTCCTATGCAGGATGCAGGAAGAGGGGAAGTTTTATTGCAGAACAGCCAAGTACCGTTCTCTTCCCCTGTGCATTAGAGGAGGCAGCCTGTCTTTGCCTGGAACAGCTCCAATCCCCAACTCCTGTTGAGCTAGGAACAAGCACAGGAGGTGAAATCAATGGCCACCCAGCCTCACAGAGCTCCTGGGGCTGCTCTGCCAGCAGGTGCACCCAGTTGTGTGATAATGAAGGAGACTCACGCCTAAGTGCCACCTGATTAAGATGCTAACGCAGGAGCACAGGTTCAGCTGTGCTGCTGCTGGGGTGGGGTCAGGCACTTTTGCAGCTTGTTGGCTGGAGCTTGGGCTCTCAGGAGCATGGAGGTGCTCAGCGTGCAGGGGAGCTGGGCATCCTGCTGTCTGCAAGGAGGTAGGTTGAGCTGGCTGGGGCTGTAAGAGGAGGAGGAGGTGGCAGCATGTATGCAGAGCCCAGCAGTTCCTCCTACCTTTTTTGGGGTGTCCCCACCCTCCCTGCTTCCTTTGTCCCTGCCCTTGAGGGACAGGAGCAGTAGCAGCAGGTTTGACTCTCGTGGAAAGGAGGTAGCAGGTATCATGATCCCAGAGGAGATTCAGAGGCTCCTGGAAGGTAACCACAAATTCCTCCTTGCTCCCTTTCTGCTTAATGGGGGAAATCTGCTGTGGTTGCAGGGGAAGAAGCTGAGAAGTTTTCTGCACCTTGCTGTGCTGAGCCTGAGAGAGGGGTGCAAGGACTGTGGGAGCTACTTCTTCTCTAAGGCTGATGGTTTCAGGGTCTTCAGGTTACGTATGCCTTCCTGGTCTCTAACCCCAGTGAGAGTGCAGGGGATGTGGCTGCCTGTTTTGGTGTGTTTGGGGCTGTCCTTGTGTTGCTCAGGAGCTGGCAAGTGGGTCCATGCTTGTGTTAGGGGTGGGGAAGCTCTCTGGTGGTTCCAGACCCTGTGTAAGTGGAAGAGAGTGCATGTAAGATTGAGGGGTGTCTTCTGGTGTGGTCAAAAGATGTCCCCGCTGAGTGCTTTCAGTTCAGGTATTGCATGGCTCCGCTGGTGAGCATTGCTAGGGTGAGACAAGGGAGCGGGTATAAAGGGTAAAAGAAGCTTGTGTGCTGCAGTGAGCCCTCTCAGGTGGCTTTTGTTGTGGCTGTGACAGCGGTGTCTCCTGGCTTTAGATGTTGTGCAAGTGGTGTGTGTTGTACTGGGGATGCAGTGAGCAAGCTTGCTCGGTGGGGGTGCACCCCCAGAAAAGCTTCAACCCCATTGACAATGGGGGTACAGCTGAGAGAGCAGTGCTGCCTTCAAGCCCCACTTCTTGATAATCTGAATGCGACCTCCTGAGGTCTCAGCATCGGAGTGAATGAGCTGTGCTGAGAGCTGACAACATTTACTTCCGCGTGTAAGATGGCAGGTGGGAGGCTTCTGAAGCCGGTTTTCCTGGATTTCTTCAAAAACTTGAACTGTTACACCTCTGTTCATTGAAGTGGTGGGTCAGCCAAGCAGAAACCATGCTAAAGCCTGCTATCAAAATATGCTTCACAAACATAAACGAGTTCTGTATGCACCTTTGCAGCCATTGCTGGCCCCACGGTGTCGTAGGCAAAGGCTTGGTGAGAGAAGTGCTGTGCAGAGTGACCGTGTTATAACCTGCCCATAAATACAACTGCAGCAGCGGCAGCGTTGCAGGCTGGAGCAACGGCGTTAGCCCATTGCCGAACAACGCGTGCACGCGTTACCGACACATCCTGCTGTCGCAGATGTGGGTGGGTGAGTGGGTGGCGGGGAAGGAGTCGTTAGCATCTTGCCGCTCGCCGCTCGGAGCGGTTGTCTTCGGGGCTGGCCCCGTTTGCTGCAAGGCTTTGTGACCTTTTGTTTCCGGTTGCGATGGCTCCTGGCAGCACGGAGCACTCGCCCCTTGCCCTCCGAGACGAGGGATAACTTCCAGTCCTGGGATCTGTCAGTCTGAGAGAGAGAGGTGCAGCCTCCAAGCCTGTCAAAGCTCTCTTCCAAATGCTTTGTGTCTTCCCCCAGATGTAGGTGTAAATTTTCTGCTCTGTTTTTTAATCATGGGGGCTTCAGTGAAGTTCACCCTTTCACGTTTTTGATGTGCAGCACTTTATTGTTCAGTGCTGACACTTTTGTAAACAACTCATTTCTGCACCTGCCACCTTCCTTTAACTTAGATTATTTTCTTGTTAGCTGACTGTTTTTAATTGAAGGCTTCAGATCTCCTTCTAAAGCACAGCCTTTATTTGCTGACAGGTATAGCAGGCTATGAATGGAGATTAATTGCATGTCACATACCTCTGTATCAAACTTGCTGTGTCTTAACAATCTATACGGTCTTGAGGCCTTGCAGTGGCTGAGGAGGTTTCTAGCTATGCAGGCTGGAAATGAAGGAGCTCAAGCTATTCCAGTGTTTGCAAACTGTGTTACAATAAGAACGCTTGTATTTAAAATAAAAAAACACAAACAGAGGAGGAAACGTGCTGATGTACAGGCAATAACATCTGCTTCCTTATATTCAAGTTCTGTCCATAGTGCAGGACTCTTTACGTGGTGCACAAAAGCAGGTAGTCAGTGGCTTGCTAGTAACACTCGTGTTGTTATCACGTAAGACATCTCTGAGGTTGCAGTGGTTGAAAGCCAATACAATATGGCCATTGTCTCTACATTGTAATCCTGCAACACTTACGAAGGCCTGTTATTTTCTGTTTCTGAGTAGATGTGGTTGCAACAATAATATTACTTAAAGTTCCACCTTGCAAATAAGCAATCCAAGTTTCATTAACGCTGTGTTGTCAGTTCATCGCATAGAGTTTCACTTTTGGCTCAGTAAGGTCCCTTCTAAAACTACTTTCACTTCAGGGTATTTCATGTTTGTTTAGCACAAATTTCTTCTGAAGGATGAAACAATGGTTCTGAAAAGTGTGATATATCTCTGACAAACCCAGGGCTTCTGTTTTTCTTTGTAGATGCAAAGGCAGTCTGGCAGTCTGATTATCTTCCCTTTGGCTGTCTTGCTTGATCCTCTTCATTTCAGATGGTAGGTCTGGAAAGCCATTTTCTTGCTGGAGTCTGGGCAACAGGAAGGGCAGAGCAGGTGCTGCACGGGGAGATGGTGACTGCACCTGCACAGCCTAACAAAGCTGGTAGCTGCTAACTGCAAGGCAAGCAGCCTCAGTGCTCTTTTAAAACCAAGCAATGAAATGCTCTGTTTTGTGAGGGCTGATAAGCCACAGTCAGTGTTGACGTAGCATCGTGAGTAGCTCCGGCATTTAAATATCAGGGAATCCGGGGTTGAGACTTGGAAGCTGAAAATCTGGGAAGCTGTTCTCAGTTCCCCCATTGCCCATCGCGTAGGGGAGAAGTCCTCTTCAGTCCATGGCAGGAGGATGGATGAAGATTGCTTCAGTTCTCAAGGTTTTCTCTGACTCACATAAAAGCAGGAAGGCTCGTCTGAAAAATGTTCTTTCACAATCAAACCATCCTTTCTTAAGCTTGCAGAAAAGTCGAGAAACACTGTGTGCAATAGTTCATGGCTTTTATTTTGACAAGTGGGACAGGGGATGATACAACTAGCCTTCCAAATCCCTGGCTGTCTTGGGATGCATCCTGGAAATATTAATGCAGTCTCAGGGAAGCTCAAGGTATCTGGTCTCTCTGCGTTGATAGGTGTCCTAAACTTTTTTTAAACTATTTTTTCCCAGCCAGCTGGGGTGATAAACTGCAGGAGAGATTGTGTGAAGCATCAAATAAGTGTTGGAGCAGACTGGTTTGCTCAGCGTTATCTTGCATAGCTAAAACATTGTGATTCTGTGGGGCTAGTTCCTCTGGGCGTGGAGTGTAGGATTTCTGTTGGCGGCCTTCTGATGGCAGAGGAGTAAAAAGAGCAAAAATAAAGTGAGTGTGTCTGTGTGTGCATGGAGAGAATACACATGGCATCTTAATACCTTTCAGCTCTGCTCATTGAGTGCTGATTAACTCCTAGAATTTAGTGCTGCCATTAAAAGGTTATTTACTACCTGGACTTCAGTGGTTGTGACATAACTCTTATGATGCTGTGCATCTCCTGCAGGATTAAAGTGGATAACTACAATTGCCTCTAGAAACTCCCCTGAAACCCTTGATGAAATCTCAACTATTTTTTTTTTCCCATCTTACCTTTTTAGCTGCAGGAAATGAAAAGGAGAGTCCTGTAAACTTTCAGAGTGGATCGCAGAGAGCAATCTATAAACATCAAGAATATAATGTTACTGACAAGCAGTAAAACTAACATTAGGGTGATTTACTCTAGAGCTGCTTACATATTGCTCTTCCTGATCCACTTTGAGAGTTTATGGTTAGGCTTTCTTTTTCATTTCCTGGTGCTATAAACATAGTGGCTGGCTCTGAAAGGGGCTCTGCCTGGCTTGCAGAAGTGACCCTAGTTCTACTATAACTTATCCAGCAGCTGATCTATGCTGACATCCCAGTAAGTAAATACCGTATTAGAGCTAATCGCATACTCATGGAGCTAATCTGTGCTTAAAAATGACAGAGGGATGCGACTGATATTTGCACAAGTGCTGGGAGCTGTTTGTTGTTCTTGCTTGTTCTCTTCCCCATGGAAATACAGCCTGGTTGTAGTTTCTCTTGCTGACCCATTTCTACTGTGCTGGTTTTTATGCTGGTTTGTATATGATAAATTGTCCCTTTAGCCTCATCTGCTCTTAAGCTGTAAGCTCCTTGGAGCAAGGTGTATCCTTTGTGCTTAACATATGTACTTGAGTACTTTCTATGTAATTTGGAAGTGATGTAAGCCTTGGCGTCGTGTCAGAAGCTGGTACTGTATCTTGGATGTACAATTAAAACTGCGTAGAGATGTACTGAAAATGAAACTTAGCTTAAGGATTACAGGGTTGGTCTGGGATTTAAAAAGCTTCACTCAGCTGCTCTGGCAAAGCCTTTGTGTTATCCCAGGCAGGCCACCTAGGGCTAAGTTACTAGCAGTGAGTTGATATTAACAGGCGTTTTGGCCTTACACCTCTGTGCTCCTGGAGCTCCCGAAACTGCTGCTGGATGTAGGCGTGGGTTTGAGAGCGATGCTGTGAATTAGTGTTACTGCCCATCTGCTGAGACGTGGCAACTGTGCATCCCCACATCAGAGGGGTTGTGCTAGGATGCTCCGCTATCTCGGTGCTGTATTCAGGAGCTGTTTCTCAGCTGTGAAGTGGTGGCTGCAGGTACGAGGCTCAGCTGGCTCAGACCTGCTGCTTGTGGGTCAGGAGCCCTCCTGGTAGGAGGAAAGGCAGGGAGACAGAGGAAGGAGGTAGTGAGGGTCTGGAGGAGTCTGCGTTTGGCCGAAATGTGCTCATTAGCCAGTGCTCCCATGGAAACTGTTGCTTTCAGCTGAATAAATCCAGACAGGAGAACTGGACTGTTACGGAGACAGGTGTTATGATTGGGATTCATTCCTCCTTCCTAGGCTGCTGTGAGGAGAGTTGAGTCTCCCTGGTCCTGCCCCTCTGAAGAGGAGGTGGGAAGAGGGCCCTGTCCCTGGGGCATGCCCAAGCAGCAGCCTTCTTCCCCTCCATGTCCGTCCTTACGCTCTTCACTTGAAAGGGCTCCTTTTTTCTTTTTCTTTTTTTTTTTTTTTTTCCATCCCCCCCCAAGCTCTAAACCTTTCTTGTGTGCCATGAGCAGGCAACAAAAAGAAATGAGGGCTCATGGATTTTAACAGAAAAAGGTATTAATTTCTCCTGTGGCATTTTGATCTTGAGAGGTGCTTGCAGGTGGAGGAGCTGTTTTTAAGGAGCTGTGCAGATTCCTGGGGTGTGCTAAACAGTGCTGGCTGTTGTACTGGCAGCTGAAGCATAAGGAGCTGAAAGTCTTGTAAGCAGGATATTAAACTGACATTAGTGTCACAGTATGGGGTGTGAGTTAAAGGTTGGAGAGGCCTGTGGATGTACAAGACCATAGCTTTGAAGCCAATCTTTTCTCTGCTAGCAGTAATGCCGCTGAAGTACAAGGATGATATTCTCCTACACCGAGCAGGTGTGATTGGAACTGTTTTGTTTTCTATGAGACTTTTTTTGCTCTTTCTGTAAAGAGCATAAATATTTATGCAAATGGAAGACACTTAATCCTTTTATCTTCCAGTTCAGGTTAAATTTCTGCATATAGTTGTGGTCTCCAGGTGAGAGAATACCATATTTACTTTTGTCTAGCTGCCTCTGTTGAGCAAGCACAGGGTGTAGTATTTCAGCGATAACCTTGCAGGAGAACCCATGTTGTGATACAAGTGCATGCCTGTGCACTAGCCTACAATCTGTTTTTCAGTCCTTGCCCTTTACAAAGATCACCCTTGTGAAAACCACAGCTTAGGCTTTCCTTGAAGTGCCCGTGGTTGTCTTGCACTGGTGTTTTAGAAACGCTTTGGATCTTCCTCTGAATGGAATAACCACTTCTTCTGTGTCCTTAATGCCAAAAGCCTCTCACAGCAGCAGGTTTTTAGGGTTTGGGGCAGCAAAGAGGCAGGTGGAATTGCACTTGGTCCAATAGTTATCCATATTTCACTTCACCTTCCTCTCCCGTTCTTCTGCTTGGTGGTTTCTTTGCAGTTGCTCATTTGCCTTACACCATTGCAACTAGAGAAGCAGCTCTGTAATTGCATGCAATATTTAGATCCTTTTCTGTCCGCAATCACTTCGATGTCTTAACTTCTCTGAATGAAGTCTTCAGACTGACTCGTGTCTCTAGATCAGACTGTTTGGTACAGTGCCTCGAGGGCTTCCCAGTGCACAGCCAGGTCCAGGTTTCTTAGGCAAGAACAGGTATTTCTGCCTGTGAGTTTTAACCTGTAAGTCTCTTTCCCAGATGCTGAAATCTACCTGGCAGATGGACTGCAGAATGAAAACTTGAGTGTTAAAGCAAGGGAGCAGAGGGATGCAATTCTCTTTGACTTCCAGCAAGTCAAAGCCAGGTTTGTCTGCATTATTTTCTAATGAAATCGCTTCAGAATAGCATCATGCCTTGGGGTACCACATGCTGTATTTAACTAGCTGGACAATTGGCCCATGCTTTGAAAGTTAATGGACATTCAGAGCTTGGTATAATGTGAGAGTGTGCTGCACGCTGGTTTGTACTCTCTCCTATTTAACCAGTTTTATGGTTGTCTGCAAAGTTGTCATCATTTGTGTTTGGAATTTGTTTCGTGTTTCGAAATAAAAAATTATGCCTTGGGCTGTGTCTGTACAGCTCTGTGCATATGGGTCTCTGATCCTGTCCTGTTGTTCCTTCTCCCTTGCTAGAGATGCAAGAGAGCATTTTGTGGAAAAAATCCATCACTTGATACTTAGGCTTGTGGGTAAATCAATACAGTGAGCAAAGATTCATGCTCCTGGCTTGCTGCTGAAAGTATCTGTTTCACAAGTGGCTCCTGAACTCAAATATGTATTGCCTGGACTTTGATACAGTAAAAAGGAACGAAGAGGACTTATTGAATTAAAACTCGGGTCTGAGCCGGGTTCCAAAATCTCATGTCCTCAGGACTGTTTAAGTCCTGCACGAGAACATGAGCTGCATCATTTGGATAAGTGAGTGAAGCAAACAAAGGTTGTTCTGTTGTGCTAGGGGAAAATCAAGGAACATAAAAGAAAACAGGTTGCTGGAGGCTTAAATAAAACTTTCAGCCTCGGCCGCATTATATTTTTGGCTAGAAATGTGATCCAGAGCTTGCTGTTAATGCTCTAGTTATAAGATATGAGTTGTGTCACTTGACGTTAAGACCTGACAATAAAACTCAGGGTGGCTGACTGATCTAAGCATCCAGTTTAAATAAAACCGCTGTCGAGTCCCTGAGAAGTGGAGAATTTTATCCTTCGGAAGGGCACAGCCAGATTCTATTCCCTGCAGTCCCACTGAAGAACTTTGCAAGATGCCCTGCTGTATCTTAATCGATCTTTCCTGCTGGCTAATTAAGCATCAGTTTTACTCAGCAACTCGGGACTGCGTAATTATCAGCCTGGGTTGCCCTGAATAATTGAAACAAGCTGAATGCAGAAGATGGAAGCCTTTGGAAAATGGGGCCGTAGCATATCTAATGGAAGAATAGTGTATGTGCGTAGCAGTGTCCTGTAATATTGCAGAAGAAAGGTCTTGACTGCACAATTATAACGGATTGGTGTGGTTTCTCTGAAAAATTCCTGCTCATTGGCAGGTATTGATCTTGGATGGAAAGAGTTAAGTAAGCAGAATTCTGAACCTGAAGTATTCAGACATCAAGTCAAGCTTTTTTTCAGCTGTCCTGAGAGCATGCAACTTTAAAAGTGACAACTCTTTGTCTTCATACAGTGCAACTCTAGGACTGTTTTTAATGAATGAGAAACAAATAGCATGGAACCTGATAAATATGTGAGGCAGCTGGCAAACTTGGAAATACTGGGAGGTTCTTGCTTCCTGAAGTAGGTGGTCTGTCTTCGTGCGCTGTTAGGGTTGTGAAAGGTGCTTGAGCGGTGGGGAAAGATGCTGCCATGGCCATCGTCCTGTGGACCTGTGGCTTCCCAGAGGTTGTGTGTAGTTTTGGTGACTTGCTCAAGGAAGAGCAACCTTTAGGGTCCTGGGGCAAACACTGAGGCTGTGATGCAGAACTTGGCCTTGGCTCTTAGCTCTTCCTCAGCCTAAGAATACAATTTGGGATAAAGCTTTTACAACAAAGTCATCTCAAAAAAGCAGATTTGGTGAAGCAGCCTTTGCATCAGGAGGAGAGGTGATACACAAATTCCTCGTGGATGCTCAGGTTGAGATGTGGGCCTCAGTCCTGTTGCTTATTGAAATAAACTGCAGGTACTTCTGGAGGGGAAAGTGAAACCCTTGAGCAAAGACTACAGGCACTGCTGATTTCCTACTTCTGTTTTACTGCTCGGTGGAATTTGGAAAGGGTGAGAAGAACAGAGTATACAAATGTCCTTGTTCTGACCTGAGCCATTAAGGCAATGATTTGTGGTGGGAGATTACTGTAATGATGACTGTATCCTTTTATTCGAAAGGATCTAAGCAGGTCTTGCTCTTGGGGATGAGGCGCGGGTTTGTCTCTTCGGGGAGCATCCTGTGGCTTTTGCGGCGGGTGTTCAGGAAATCATCAGCCGTCGTCTTCAGGAAGCGCCTGCCTCCCCCGAGCAGCCCCGTTCTCTGTATTTCACCTCTGCAGGGTGAAACACAACACGGCGTGTAGGGTTTCATTATTTGGGTTCATAATGGACATAAGTAAACTGCTCAAGTACTGGGGAGAGACACATGCATCTCTGGAAGGGAAGAGCTTCATCTAGTATGATTATCCTGAGCCAGTCTCAGTAACGGTTCCTGTAACTTGGCCGTCAGGTCTTTATATCGCTGCTCTCCCCACGGCCTCATAACATTCCCCCACCAGGAGGTTCACTGATGACTCTAATGTGAACAAGTGGTTAGGCTTTATGTCTCCATGTGCTACCTGTAAGGATATATTGTTCCCGTCTTGCCGCAAGAAGTGCGGTAGGTAGGGAGTGGATTGTGTTTGCAGGTTATAATTTTTTCCAAGGCAGCCTGGGGTGTTTTTGCTCGAGGAGCCGTGTCAGAGGTGTTGCAGGCAGTGGCTGTGGGGAGGCTGTCACCATACAGCTGAGTTATGAGTCCCTGTTCCGTTTTACTTTCAGAATTCATTTGGTTATTTAAAGTGCACTGTTGTGTTGAAACAGTTTGCTCTTTTTCTTTTTTTCCCTCCCTGCTAACGCAGATCCTATTCCACTGTCTAGTATCTTACAGGTAAATCCTGGCTTGGTGGTTTTTTTTTTTTTTCCCCTAATCATCTCTTTGGTTTTGTTGATAATCTTTTTTAATTGCTTTCCCTGACTGCTTTGCATGGCATCCAGGAAAACAAGCCACAGAACGCAACTGGAGGTTTGGTCCCCAGGAATTCTCTGTGTGAGGGATGAGGGTCTCGCAGCACAGTAGCGGATGCAGTTACCTCTGTCCTGACCATAGGCTGAGGACTCTGCTCTAGTCCTGAACGGGAAAAAAGTGTTTGTTGTGGATAAAACTCGCTTAAAAAGCAGCTTTGGTTTGGGGGAGGGTAGGGGGAGGATGTGGTGCCAGGGCAGAGTTTTTCTTGTCTCCCAGAAACCCCAAAGGTTGTCAGTTGCTTCTGTTTTAGGTCTGTTGGTGCCGAGGGTTTGTTTCAAGATGTTCCCTGGGAATATCGCTGCTATTTCTTGTGTCCTAACAAAGCCGGCTGCAGAGCTAGCAGCAGATGTCCGACACCTGGGATGAATCGGATACATGACTCCGCTCAGGAACACAAGCCCATTCTTGTCCTTTGGCAAGAGCAGTAACCAAAAAAAAAAAAGTCGTCTTGCTGTTAAATGACCTCACCTCAGCATTTCGACACTTCTAGAGCAGTTACAATGGCAGGGGGTGAGATGGGGAGAATGGGATTTATTTAAAAATATGGAGATAAATAGTTCCTCCATCTCCTTGGAGTCAGCTAGTCATTTAAACTCCCTGTTGGAAGGCAAGTTTGCATTGATGGAAACAAATTCTTAGTATTTTTTTTTTCCCTGAGGTGAAATGTAATAGTGCTAAAAGGAGAGCAAGGCAGACCTGTTGTATATCAAAGCAGAAATGAAGAGAAAGGGGCTTAATTAATGTTGAGTTTCTCGCATACACCCACTAGGAAATCCAAAATAGACACTGAAACTCTACCTTTTATATGCTCTGCTGTGACGAAAACAGCGGTGTGAACCTGAGGCCCAATCCTGCTACTCATACACAGGATGATTTCCTGACGGTCCTACCAGCGGCAGGAGCTCCAATGTTCACCAGGCTCTTCACCGCTGGATAACAAGCCCCAAACCTCATTTTCCAGCCTTGTTGTCTAACCCTCCTGAAAGTTTATGCCAACATTCCCAACACTAATACTGTGCTCTCAGTGAGGAAAAGTCTTAAAAGTCATCTTTTAAATCTCCAATGAAACTTCTCACGTATCGGACACCTGCAGGTGATGTCCTGGCCTGCCCAGGAGAGCCTGCAGAAGCCACGGTCTTTCCCGGACCTCCCCAACTGCTGTGCTGGCACCTGTGCCCAGTGTCACAAATGCAAGAGTGCTGTGGCTGGCAGCGTGTTTGGGTTCCCAGCCTGGACACCAGACGTGTGCTCCTTGCCTGGCTGGGTGATTTAGGTCTCTAATGTAAGTCTGGGGTGAGGTTTAAATGTCTAATCGTGCAGTGAAATGCCATAGCTGTCCTGCATCTTCAGCCAGAGGTTGGGCTCTGCCACCATGAGCCGCCTTCGTAACACTGAGGTTCAGAAAAATAAATACAGCCTCTGAGCTTAGAAGTTGCTCGCCCTTGGTGCAGAGATGCAGAATACAGAGGGGGCCGAGATGTTCCCAGGGCCTGGGTATACATTTCCATACTCTGTTTCAATCTGAGCTGCGGAAATACTTGTTTTTGCGGAGCAAACTTGGGTAACACCGTCACCTGGTTCCTGCTGGGTGCTTTGCCACATCTGGCCCCGGCAGTGGTACTGTCAATAAGAAATCCTGCACTTGCTGCTGGAGCTGAAACGGGATGGTTTGACCCCGAATGGAAGTGTAAGGGTAAAGACAATGCAGCGACTGCCTCTGGTTTGGGCGTCCTCAGGGTTGTGCTACAGATCTCCGCAAGCTGTTGTGGCACGTGGTTCATGCGTGCTGTCACAAGCCAATAAGCTACTGGTTTTGTTGGTTTACAGGTGTAGCTGAACTGTAGATACTTCAGCACCGGGGGAACTTCACCTAATTACTGGGTTGAACTTAATCCTTTCTGTGGTGAGGTACTACAGTGGGATTGTGAAAGATTCGCTAATGGAAACACATTCAAAATTTTGTCTAAAACAGTGTGTTTGGCCTGTTTTAATAAACTTCTTCTAACCATATTAACTACATTTATTACTTCAATTTTCAACCTTATTTTAAACTTTTAAGATTGAAATGCAAGAAAATGCAATTTCAGGGTAATTTTGCTTCATTAGTGTAAATGCACTGCCTGTAATTCCTACCAATATTAAACTCATTACGCTGAATAACGTGTGATACCAAGATAAAAAGGAATTTAAGAATGACCTGATGGGCAGATAATTGAGTTCATCACATTAATGCCAGGGCTGGACTATAGCCTCACCACATTGTCCTTAATTAGGCAAAGTGCTGTTCTCTTCCTTCATGTTCTTCAGAGAGCTGAAATTTATTTGCTCAGCAAGGAAACGATCTTGCTGAGCAGGATTTCATTCACACTTACTTTGGCCATTAAATACAGATTTGTTCTGCAAAAAAAAAAAGCAAGTCCCTGTCACCTCAAAAGTACTTAGCAGGTTTTGGATTTGCATTTTCTGTCCTGAAAATGAGCTCCTCCAGTTGTGGTGTTTTGTCGTCGTCCCCCCCTGCTTTGTGCAGGGGAGATGTGGTCCTGCTCAGGGCTGGCTTGGGGATGTGTAAGTGTGCACTGCACCAGCTGGTGTTAATGGAGATCTAAAGCCTCTCACCACCCTGCACCAGTACATCTGCGCCTGGGTGCGTGTGAGCACAGGCATTCCTTTACTTCTCAGCAGTCAAGTTTAATACTGACCGTGGTGGTTATTTCTTTTTAAAGTCTGGTAAAGTTTCTGGTAGGATGTTCCCAATTTATTCTGCAGTCTCTGTAGGGGATTTTTTTTTTTCCTCCTCCTTTTGGGGAGTGCTGAGGAAGGAATTCTCCTGTATTAATGTATGGTGTGGCAGGGGCGCAAATTCAATTCAGCTGTTAGGATATTCTACCTGCTTTTATACCTGGGGTGAGTGTGGCCATTCACTCTGCCAGTAATGCAGTTTGGTGCCTTCTGGGTTAGACTCCTTTCAGTAATTTGCATCATTTTCCATTCCAGCTGATAAAATTACCCTGTTTCCCCATCCATTTCCTTGTGAATGCGTTGTTAATCTGAAACCTGAGGACTGTAAATGATTGAAATTGTGTAACCGGAGTCTTTGCATAGCTGCTGCTGCTGCTTCTGTAACATTTAACTGAGAAATGCATTTGAAGTGGTTTGTAACAGACTTTGCTAATGGTGAGCTCCCCAATCCCATTTTCATCTTTTTTTTCTTCTGCTTGAAATCTTGTACAGCATTGATTTTTAAAAATTTTTTTGCAAACATTAAAAACCATCAAATACTGTGCACCAAACAATTTAGACTGTCTTGAAATATCTAATTTAATAACATCTGTGGTGATATTAGTGCTCTTAATTGGACAGGAAAATACGGGAAATTTGATTGAAACATGACTTTATGGTTCCTGTTGAAATTGAGTCTGAGAGGAAAGTGGGGTTTAGACTTCTATAGACTTCAGAGCTGCAAAGAGACCATTATAACCATCAAGGTTGACCCCCTGCATAATATAGACCGTCGGATTTCAGACAACAATTTTTGCTTCTAGCCCCAAATGGATCTGGTTTGACTCCTTCAGCTCTGGGATTTGCTGCAAGCAGTGGATGCTGGTCAACAAAATCAAGTTGTGGATGGGAGGGAGGGGGTGTGTTGATCATGTATTCTACTGGATTTCTGTGTATTGATGGGACTCATGACCCACACACACCCCTCCCCCCATGCGACGGAGGACTAGAGGCCTGGGGTAGATCTGCCGCTTGAGTTTTGCGTAAAGGTTGGAAATGTAGGAACAAAACCCCATTATCTTGGCGCTCCAAGAAAACACGAGTCCTGCGCTCATACGAAAGGGCAAACCTAGACCTAGTGTGGCAGGAATAATACTGACCTGAGGGGAATTTCATCCTTTAGTATTCCAGGGCTTCATCTGCCCTTCCTTTTGGAACAAGAAGGGATATTTCTGGGTTTCCCTGGCTTAAACACTGCTGCTGAGGTGATAGGAGTGTTGAAGTAACTTCTTTGCTAGGAGTCCTGCATCTGCAAGGAATGGAGTTCTGCTTGGTCAGGTCTGGCAGCATCACTGTCCTCAGGTGACTGCTTCTGAGTAAAAAAAAAAAAAACCTGTGAAGAGCACGCTCTACTCTCTTGAAGGTGAATTCATCGTACAGTACAGCTAGGAAGGGCAGGATTTGGAGAACTTATTTGCAAACCTCACAAGTACCAAACTGACGCTCTTGGGGTTGCTTCCAATCTTGCTTCTGTTACAAACCAGTGCAAGGATAGGATCTGTGATCAAGGTCCTGGTGTGTCCTGGAAGCATCTTGCACTTCTGAAGACCAAGTCCTGGCTCTGCGGGAAGCAGCAGAAGGCTCTGATCCCTACAGACCACTAGTTCTGGCTCAAGACTGTGGGTTCCTGTTGGGAACGAGGCTTTCTGGCAAACCTGCCTGCTCTGTGACTCAGTTTCCCTTTCCAATGTGACAACAGCATTTTCTTCTACTCTCTCTCACGGTAATTCAATCTTTGAGGTCTGCTTACCCAGTTGAGTTGCAATTTTGATTGGGTCTGGCTGGAGACACTGCTACGAGGAGGCTGATGAATTAGGACTGGGGATCTGTATGTTTTGCAGGAGCAAAGAACATAAACATTTCCAGAAAAGCGAGCCCCTCTGTTTGCTTCTTGAGTGCATAACCTCAAAGGCTACACGATCATGAGAAACAGTTTGTGTTTTGAACAGCACAAATCTGTGGCTTCTTCCTGTCTGGCCCGAAATACGCACCAATGAGGTGAGAAGTGGGCGGTTCGTCGTGAACCAGGCGGGGGAAATAGTTATAGGATGTCTTTTGTTACAGTACGGCAGTGCAACGCTTGTTCTTTGGCTTTGTAATGGAAATCAGATATTTTTGGGTTAGTTCCTCGCTTTACGTATTGTATCAAAAATCTCAATAGTTTCCTTTGTGAGCTCGTTTTGCTGAAGCTAGTTAATCATTTGACAAGAGTTTTCCCCATCTACCTCCATTTTCTTAAGGTCTGATGTAAATTGGACCTTCCTATTCAGCTGAGAACTCTTTGCTATGCTTTGCCTTAACTGGTTCTCTTCTTGGGGGATTCCACCCACAGCTGGTGGATAGGAGCTTTTTTTAATCAGGCGCCTAAAAGGAACAGTTAAGACATGACCAAATATATTGCCTGTTCCCAAACTTTCTGGTTAAGAAGATGAATGAGAAGCTTTTACACTTGGTGTTTGTGAGATGTAAAAATTGTTAAGGATGAAAACGTCAACCTGATCCCAAGGCAAAAAAACCTTCAAAATAAAGATGCAGTTGAATAAGGCTTAGGCCTCTGGTTTCTAACTTATACTGTCTGGCTCAAGGAGGGATGTGTGTGGAGCCATTACAATTTTTTTCGTTATTTGCTGTGAGAAATTATTGGGCTATAACTTTCAGGGTAAACTTCCTGCAAAGCTAAAGAACAAAACACTGTGTAACTGCCTGTTACAGATCGGGCATGTTAGAGGCATAAGACGCTTGTCAGTCAGTACTGTCTTAACTGGGAACAAAAATCCGAATTGGCCTAGAGTTCTGCGCTTTGGAGAATGGCCCAAAGTGACTAACCTGCTTCTGCTAGCTGAGTTCCTCCTCCTCTGCTGCACAGAAACATGCTTTATTCTCGGTCTAGAAGCATGCATGTGACTTAGGGCTATAGATGTATTTGAACCAGCCCTATTTCCTACCTAGGTTGTTGCAGCAAAACCCAGCATTTTGCCTGAATAATTGCATTTCTTGGGTAATGCAGGTACAAAACCAGAATATTCTAGCCACCTCTGAAAATTGTGGAAAATATAACTTGCTGATTAACTAAGGCTGAAATTACCTGCAGGAAGGGGTGGGAGAAACACAAGATGCTGACAGTCGTCCTTCCCCCCACCCTCTTTGACATGTACAAAACGTCGGGGGTAAGAAAGAAATCCTATAAGTGAACATACTGAAAATACTGTGGCATCGTATATGGGTGCCTTTTAAGCTCTCAAGATAAGTAATTTATTCAAGATTTTCATGCAGTCAGTGGCAGATGAAGGAATTAGATCATTACTCTTTCATCTTCCATAAGAACAAGACCATCTTCCCCCCACTCCGATTAAATTTTAAACTTTCATTCTCTGCTTAAGCCCTTCCAGAGTGAAAATGATCAAAGCATGAGATTAAAGACACATCCTGATCTGATGAGATTAGAATTTTTGACTGTTTCCTTATGCTAAAAAAAACCCAACCAAAACCAAAACAGCATCTTTTTGGTATTTCTCCCCCCCTAAATTTGATCAGAGTGAAGCTAACATGGGCTTGCTGGTCCAGTAGGAAATGGAACTCAATTTTACATTTTTTTAAACAATTTTACTGTATTAAAAATGACAGAGGTTAGAAACAAAGCTCTTATACTTTTATTGAACTGGAATTAGAAGTGACAGAAAATCATTTTGGTCCTAGAGCAGTAAATGTTATCACTAAAACATGTTCAGGGGAGATTAGGACAGTCTCTCAAGCACAAGAGACAAAAGTTCACAAAACAAGAAGTGATTTTTGCTGTCCTTATCTTGCAGTTGTTGCCTGTTCAGGAGACAAAAGTATTTCAGCTCTTGGGGCTGCTGGACTTGGGGGGGTTGGGGGAATGCAGGGACCTCTTGCAGAGCAGAGGCTGAGCCCGAGGAGGAGATGTTTCTCAAATCAATGTTGAATAATGTTTGAATTCTCAAAGCAAATGTTGAGTATCAGTTAATGCTGATTGGAAACAAAAGGATGGAGCTGCTCTTCTGGTTCCCCTGACCTTGGGCACATGGTGTCACTTCTCTGGGCTTGAGAGATAAGATGGAGCTGCCATAGGCTGGATAGGAAAGAGCTCGTTGTAAAAATGGGGGACCACTGCCAAGAGCATCCAAAGGCCCCGAGAAATTTGCAGCCCTTTCTTGCTACAAAGCACAGTGGTGTGGCTCTTTCCAATGTAATACAGCTGTTATTTATTACCGAGTCCATTCTCCCAGGAAAGTTTCTTCTGTCTGCGCACATTTTTAATTTTTTTGTCCAAAGCAAACAAGTCAAATAAATATTATGCCCTTAATCAGAATTCTGTTGTTGTTTTCTAATTAATCTGTGTCAGTAGCTTGAATGTTTGTGTTAAATCATTTTCTTCATGAAAGCTTTTAATGAGGAAACAAATTGATTGGATTTTTACATACTGGATTCTTGCCACTAATGCCTATAGACCAACCCTTTGTTACACATCTTGCCTGTGAATGGGTCACTTTGTGGTTTATCCCCACTCCTTGATCTGTTTCCAAAACTCACCAGTGCTGTTCCCTTATTAAAATGACTCTGATGTCAACCCAAGATGTGCTCAAAGTGCGAGAGATTAGGAAATCGTAAAGCATTTTTTTTGTTGGCGTGGCGAGAAGTGGGTAGCATACATACTGCCTGCTGCGATATTGCTGTAAGGGAAGGTGTGAGATGAGGCTGAGAAAAGAGTCATAGAATAGAGTCATAGATGGTTTGGCTTGGAAGGGACCTTTAAAGGTCTTTAAGGCTGCAACGCAAAAGGTCGTGTAAACCTTTGCACTTGGAGAAAGAGAGCTGTCCTGAGGGAAGGAAGTTGGGAGCCTCTGAAACTTTTCAAGAGGAAGAGATGTGAAGGAGGTTCCTTGGGTAGCAGAGGATGTCGCAGGGGCCAGCTAGCATCTGTAGGACTCGCAATTCCTCTTGAAGGTTCTTGCACAAAATCTGTGTTGACCGTTCGCTGGGCTCCTGGCAGCACTTCTGGCATAATTCTCCCATCTGTCACTTATTCATCAGGCTGGAACAAATCATTAAGAAAATAATGTATGCTTATGTCTGTCTTTTTTTTTTTTTTTTTTTTTTTTTTTTTTTTTTTTTTTGTCTTTTAGGTACCACTTGGAATTTCTGCCCCAAGGTGAGTACAAGCCAGGGGAAGGAGGGGTGAGTTCTCACTGTTACGAGCTTGATGAGTGGGCAAAGGCTGGACAAGTGTGGTGGTTTCTATGCAAAGTCAACAAGGAGAAGAGCGTAAACTGAGTATGTAGCTGTGTGTGGCAGTTCTTAGGGGTGGAAAAGGGCAAAGCTGTGATGAGGGCTATAGCAGGAGTTGGGGTTAGTATTCTTTCTGAGCAGCAGAAGTCCATTTCTCCTTACCCTTGAGAGCAAATAACACAAAACTGTGTGGTGCTGACATAAACGTATTGTCTTGGACAAGCCCAGGAAATTTTTCTGCAAAACTTTTGTCTCCAGAAAAGGCTTCAAGTTCAGAAAGGGCAGTATATTCCCATGGGCCATTGACTTGGGAGCAAAGACTGCTGGGTAACCTTCAGCAAGTTTCCTCCAGTCTCATTCCTTCATGTTAACCTGAACTTGAAACTGAATCGACCTCCAGGTGTAGACAAACGGTCAGGCTGTAAATTTTTCAGGACCGTGACCATCTCTTGTTATGTCTGTTAACGAGCTGGGAGATTCTGATTGTGACTTTGATCTTCATTCCCGCAATAATGAGGGTGATGATTTAAACTTTCCAGGGTGCCTGCAGGTCACAAACTGTGTCAGTGGGTACTTCTGCATATTTGGGGCAATTGATGGATATGTATTTGCTCAGAGCTGACCTGGAGCTCCTTTGACTCTTGTGTCAGATCGGTGGAGCTCAGCTCTGATTCCAGATTTGGAGCATTGAGTACAACCAGGCTGCAGCCAAGGCACGTGGTTTGTTGGGCTCGTCCTTTTTCCTTGAGCAGTGGTTGATATGTGAACGCAGACATGAGGGTCTGCCGGTGTTCAAACAAGAAGGGAGCTGGGGCCGTAATAAAAATCCTTGTGAGTGTTCCAACTCAACTAATCCTTCATTTACTCCAGGAATAAATTCCAGTATGTTACCTCCTCGATCAGGGCCCACTTCCAGCACATCCTGTCTGTCTGGCAGCACAGAAATGTCAGAAATGCAGCAGCGTTGCAATTCCCACTAGAACAGTGTTATCACATTTTAATATGAGCCTCGGTGCAGCCTCGGTGCTTCTAATTGCTTTCAAACCATTGTTTTCATGCGTTTGGTTGATGAACCCAGCATCTGGCATCATTTGAGAAAGTACAACAGACAGCTGTGTTCAAAATTAAAAAAAAGTGAGAGAGGATTAGAACACATAAAAGGCCTCAAAATTAGATTTTTTTTCTAATTTTGAAAGTTCATACGATTTAAAGCGTGGAGGAGGGATGCTTTGTTCTTTTGAAATATTCTTTATTCTTTTATAGTTGGAAGCCTAAGTAATATTAGGAAGATTGGTTTGTAGAACTGTGTATAGATTTGTAAATGAAATGCCTAGCTGGCTTGAATGCCTCCTAGGAATTACTGTACAAGTGTTTGGGTCTTCAGGTATGTAGATATCTCCAAATGTGCCCCTATGTCATTTTGGGAACTAGTAATATTCAGAAAAAATGTACTAAGGAAACAGGACAACTGGGAGGTGAGAACATGGGCTCGGACATCACCTTGAGATCCTCAGCCCCAGTTTGTGATACCTTGCTGGAGGAAAGAAAGGTGGTGATGAGAACTCGGTGCATGCTGGATGGAAAAGAGCCAGAGAAACTACACTGTGGGGCTTGGTTTTAAAGAAAAAAAATCTCATGTGTCTGGACATATTGGTAAGAGGACTGCAAAAAAAACCCCCAAAGGCATAAATTAGCTGCACTCCCAGTGCACTTGAATAACAGGCTGATGTGGCAAAGAAAAAGGCTCCTTCTAAGAAGGTTTGGGATTTTCTTTGTGGTAAACAGCCTTTCTAGAGGAGACAAGCACAACTTGTGACTACATCTGGTAACGGCAGTTGTGCTCCTTGAACTCAGAGGCATGCTGAAATCCCTCTGAAGACCAAACCTCGGTGATTCCAGCTATCCCAACCCATTGGTTTCCAGTATTGGCTGGAATGAATAGAATTGGTTTTGATACCTCCCGGCAAGCAGAAATGTATACGAAACAGGAGCATAAGTCCTGTCTTGAGGATAAGTTGGGTATCCTAGTGCAGTTTCAGAAAGATGTAACTGAACAGAGCATAAGACTTGCAGGATGAGTTGCTGTGCCCAATTCACGCGCACCAAGCGATGCTGTTGACTGTAGCGTTCAGCAAAAAATTTTTGCCTTCTGCCTTAGGTGCTTTTTGAACAGAGCCCCAGGGTGACTTGTGTTTCCTTTCGGAGGAGGGCTGACTGCCTGTGTGAAGCATTTTATACACTTTATATATTTTATGCATGCATGCCCTTGCTGTCTTGCAGCTACTTCCCCTTTGTGGAAAGAGCTAAGGACAGCAGGCAAAGAAAACCTGGAGAAGGCCTGGGTCAGTTGTAGCCCTCCCCCAAGTTCCTTTCTTCTCTTTCTCTCTTCTCACAATTCAGTGCAGGGGAAATGTTCTCCAACAGCTTCGGTTTAGAAGACACGAATGGTCTGAGGGAGCAGCAACAGGCCGTTCTGGGGTACTGCAAGGGAATCCAGCATTCAATACCAGGACAGGGAAAGTGGAGGAAAGAAGTATTGCCGAAGAGAATGGAGGGACAGGGAGCAATGCAAAAGGAAAGATTAAAGAAGAAAAAAGTGCATGCGTGGCTAAATAAGAGCTGTGGGTCAGAGCTGGAAGTCTGGCTTTGCTGGAATGGGACTTTGCGCTGAGTCACGTTGTTGTCACTGGTGTGCTTCAGCTTCCCCATTCCCAAACCCAAAAGGCATGCAAAGATGGGCAAGTGTAAAAACACAGTATGGCCACTGGTAGAAGTGAGTGAGATTAAATCATTGATGTCTGTGTGACATACTCGGGAGCACAAGTCGCTCTGTAACGCTCTGCTTGAAGTCACAGACCTTCGGAGATGGAGCAAATGTGGCTCTGCCCTCCCAGCCAAGGGCTCCAGCCTGGGGCTGCCAAGGAGTTGTCCCTCCGAATCCTCCCGTGGGGTCCCTGGCCCTTCCTGCTGTCGGGCTGTCCCCCAGCAAAAGGCACTGCCCAGAGAACTCGGCTTCCACCTGTTCATTCGCACTAAAAAACTCACAGTGGATGCAGTTGTAGGCAATGACTCTTTATTTTGGAGAGAACAACCCCAAATAGATGAATAGAACCAGATTTGTTTTCACTGAGCTTATGTTAACCGTTTTGCTTTTTGTCAAAAGCTCATCCCAAATGGTTTTGTCTGAAGTGCTACGTGAGTATTTTCTGGATAATAGTGTTCCTCAAAAGATTCTTAAGTAGTCAAAACATGCAAGAGAGCGAGGATTGTTGTCCCCATTTATTAAATTTAGGAAAACTGAGGCTCAAGAAATGTGCTTCAGATACCAGAGCATCTACAGGTGTGCCCAGGAGTGGGGTCCAGATTTACTGCTGCTCCCAGCTCTGTGCCTTAACCCCAGAAAATGCCGCCTCCCTGAAGCAGGGAGCAATAAATATAAATGGGTGGCAGGAAGGTGGGGTAAGGGACAAGCCAGGATAAAACATAACTTAAAAATCGGGAGCCTTCCTGTTCTGTAAAAGGATTAAGTAATAACAATGTGGAAAGTCTTAGTAGGCCACTTATCTCATAGTATATACTATTTAGATGAAGTGCCTATCGTTTTACCTCTACCGGCCCTACTTACTTTGGCTCGGGTGCCGAGTACTTCGTGGGTCGCCGGTTATTCTTGGGGTTGGATGTTGCAGCAGTGCACGAGGTGTGTGTATACCTGAGGCATGCGTGTAGTTTTCTTTCATTAACTGGCATTATACAAAGGCCTCAAGTGTTAGATTTATGAAGTAGCTTTTCTATATAAAGCCTCAAATCTATTGAATTGAACTGAAGCGGAGCTGGATGGGAGACGGAACTGTGCATTTCCCTAAACCGCTGCTCCCTGGTATTGCATATTTGGTTCATGTAGTTATGACAAGTACAAGTAGCAAATCATTAAAGCAGCAAAAACACCATCTTTACAGTAAAGATCCCCTTTGAAGCTGAGGCCGAGTGTTCCTGAATTAATGGAGTGCGTAGTGATTTTACTAAGTTTTATTTATAAAAAACCCTCTTTGCGTTCATGCCAAGAGTCTCCAGCTCAGTGGTAAGCAGGGTTCATACACAGAAACCTAGTCTAGATTTATGATGTGTTTGAAAACGCACGGGGAAAAAATATCGAATTGACAATATTTGTAACATATTGTTAAAATATCTATTCTATCGCCATGCGTGGAATTCCCCTGCTTTATAAACATGAGTGCCAGCTACAACCCTTGAAATGTCATAACACACAGACAAAAAGAAAACAAGAAAACTTTTGTTAGAACGCCTTCTAAAGTCCAAGATGTGTTTGGGTGGTGTGAGGAACAGAGTTAATTAATGAAAAATAAAATATACACAAAGGCATATGTTCTTTAACCTAAAAAAGAAAAGCTTTAATATCAACACTTCTGACAGCTCCCTTTATCAGCCCTGAAGCTTTGCTTCCTGCAGCTCTGAGCATGCAGTGCTTTGCCTCTGTGTATGTATTATATTCTGGGCAAACTAATCTGTGTAGAGACAGTATTTTTTGCATTGAAATCCCTCCTGTTTCATAGTTTTGCAAACTCTGAGCAGCTGCACAGCTTTGCTTTTACATGGCCTTATAAATTATTCTGCTACCTAAGGTATTGTGCACAAATTTTGGAGGCAAGTAAAGATTATAGGAGAAAACGGAATGCTCTGCTTGGAAAAATGTCATAGGTAGGAGGCAAGCGTCTGTGCATTTTTATTTGCATATATATATAGAAAAATCTTTGAAACTGTTGCATTTTGAGTGTTTAAAACAGGAACCAAGCTCCCCCTTATCATGAAGCTTTGAAATATTTTAAAAACCTGGGAGTCCAGGCCAAGGGCTGCAACAGACCATGGAGCACCCTTCAGCTGGAGAGGGCGAGAAAACTTGGCAGAGCACTTGAGCCTGCAGATATCCAGCCTTGTCCCAAGATGGGACCCAGTCTTGACCCAGTGAGCACCCTTGAAAGCAGCTCTGTAGTGGTCAGAAATAGGTTTAGCCGGTTGTGAGTGCACAGTAATTAAGGGGGAGATGTTTAGCCTTGATTGAAATTCATAGTGCTGTCGCACAAGGAAATACAAAAGGCCTTTTCTGCATTTCTTGAAAATGTTAGGCAGTTTTTTCTTCTTGGGTGTGTTCGTTGCATGAAATGAAGGGAGGAGAAGGGAAAAGCCTCCAAGAATAAACATGTCATTTGATCAAAAGAAGATTGGGTTCGCTGTTACCAGTCTTTACATGGAGCCAGCAAAGGAAGAACTTGCAGAATTTGTAATAGGATTGAAAGACCAGGTAACAGCAACCAGCAGTTTGACTGGGTTATTCTGCAGTTAATGTCAAAACTTTTGTGACCTTTGTTGACAAAGAATTAGGTTAATGAGGAGGGCTTTTTGAACTCCTTTTAAAGCAGCCCATTGACTTAAAACTTCTTCCAAACTTGAAGAAAGTTTCCTGGTTTGGATTACTAGGTGCTTCTTGGAGATCTCTACTTTATTAATCAGAGTGTTCAAGTTACTGAGTCACCCGTAGTCCTTTGAAACCCATCTGACTTGTAACACCTTGGGGCAGAGCTTGCCCTCTTTGTTCACATTTAGCAGTGTCCCGCGCTCCCCTCCTCAGGGAAGTTCAGAGCACACTAGACTCTTAAGAATAAAGCAATGCACCATACAGAAGGTGGTATAAAAATGTCAGTAAAGATGTTAAATATACAGCAGTTTGGGGAGCCCCAGTAAGTTAAATATTAACAAGTTCTATTGCTCTCACTTTGGTCAGTTAATAAAATACTCTAATTATTAGATTGTCTAAATTGCCTGATGTGCAGCTTTGGAGATGGAGAGCCTTCTCAAATGAACCCTCTGTGTTTTCTGAACTTGTTTGCATAATAGGAATGTGCTGCAGCTTTCTTTTGATAAAGAAATCTCAGGGGTTATTGTAATGTGCTTAGATGAACACGCAGCCCAAGCGTTGCTCTGCGCTCACGCAGAACAGAAGAACGTTCAAGAAATTGCCCCACTGGGGATAGTGTTCACATACACCATCACCTGAGCTTTTTCACAGCGGGTAATGGACCCTCCTGCTCCACAACAATGGGGGAAAAGGATGTAAATTCTCAGTTTTGGCCATTAAGACATTTTGGAGCCCTTGGGAAAAGAAGTGCCCTGATGCATACCTTCGAGCCTTGCTGGGGAGCGGGGAAATCGGTGCCCTCTGTGTCCGCAGCCCTCGCTCGGCTGGAGCAGGTTTGGGAGTGCAGCGCTGGGTCCTGAATCGTGGATCTTGCAAGCCTTCAGCTAGTTCAGCTCTGGAGTTTTGAGTCTCTCCCCCCCCTCTCCCCAAAACAACTTCTGCCTTGCTTTGGACTGTAGAGCAGTAACCCCATCCAAATCATCTGCAAAGTAGTAATTCTGCCCTTTAGTCAGACCCCATCCTGAAACACGACTGTAAAATCATCCTTTGCGTTATCATAAATGCCTAATGGGCATTTCCTCCAGTCCCTAGAGTGCCCATCGCTCTGCTATACGCTCCTGTCTTTGCATTCACTGTCCGTACTTATTTTTTCTTAACAGTGAAAATTGCTGCAGATACGGGCAAGACAGCCTCCTTGTGTCTTTTCATTGGAATATGCTCGCTAAACTCCAGCTCCCTCATGGGTTAGTTCTGTTTATTCCTTGCTCGCTTGGAAGGGTTTCAGCTAAGAAAATATGCTGAACCTACTGACAGTGCTGATGTTACTCAAAACTATTTGGCCTGTGTAGTCTCCTCTTTGGTACCAGTGATGTTGACTTCTTTTTTTAGATCCCAGGCTGCATTTGCAGAAATGTTTATTAATTCTTGCACTGCACAAGCCTGGAGTCTGGCTTCAGAGACACTGCTTCGCTGTCTTCGTAGCAGAGCTGGTACCTCAGAAGGTGAACCAAAGGGCAGATTTGTGATCTTCCTCTGCCTCAGTATCCCCATTCTTTAAACGAAGACCTCCTCTCTTCAAAGAGGCTCATGAGGAATAATTTATTAGTGGACAGAAATACAAACTGTTAGTAGCTTTAGGCTGGTTTTGCTCACATTGGACAGGCTTTGTCTTTCACTGATGTGTTACCAGGTCATAAAAGAAAGAATAAATCTTGTTTACTTGTTTACATCCCGTGGGAATCTTCTGCCGCGCTGGGTTTCAGGCTTGTTCCTAGCAAGACTGAACTGTGCTGTGTTTCCCCTGTCAGGCAGCTGCTCTGCGTAGCTGCTGCCCACTTGAGAGGCAGAATACGCAGTGCCTTTACTGAAAGGGTGCCAAGGATTGCAAGAGAGGAGCTGGAGGGAGGAAGTTGGAGGGGGAGGGAAGCGAGAGCAAACACGCAGTGAGAAAAGGAAGAGAAAACTGGAGAGGAGAGCTCAGCTGAGGAACAATACAAGGGGCTGGCAGGGGATTAGAAAATACAGAGTAATGGGAGAGATGCCGTGCAAGCTCAGCAGTTTCTTCTTGTCTTCATGGGTTTGGGGGGATATGTAGGTCCCCCAACCTCATCAGCTCTTTGGATTCCTGAGAATGAGCTTTGCTGTCTTACAGAGCAGCTCTGCCGAAATTTTCTTTTGGGCAAGGCCTTGCGAGTTGCAAACTTTTTGAACGTCATTTGTGGGGTGGCCTTTTTGGTGTGTGAGTAGGGCTTGGGATTTCTATTGCTGTTGCTTGATTTTTCTCTTTTTTTAGAAATAAATCCATAAGCAGTTGTGGGACGACTGGTTTGAATATGTGTGTATCAGACTAAAGGGCTACGAATTAATAACTTCCAGGTTATTTCTTATTTTGTATAGTCATGAAGTTTCTCTGCCACGTGCCAGGGAGAGAAAAATAATGTAACCCCAGCCTTCTCTGAGCTTCTCGGCCTCCTTTGGGCTTATGCTCTCAAAGCTGAGAGTTGCAAAACTTGAACTCCTTTCGGCGGAATAAAATACTTGGACCCGTTGTAGGGCTTGGAGCTCCCCCCCCCCCCGACAACAGGAGCAGGTTTTGCACCCCAGAAGGGCTTTCGGAAGTTTCCTGTGGCATTGCCCGGCTCCTGCCGGAGGGGCTTTATGAACGCTGGGAGGGTCGTTGCTCTTTCTCTCCCCGCCGGCCGGGCAGGCTCTGCCTGGGGCCGCGCATCCCGGCTGGTGCTGCGCGCTGCAGCCCGACCTGCTGGGCGCACGGCATCACTGCACCCCCCGCAGCCCCCCCCGCCGCCTGCAAAAGGGCTTTCGCCTTTCCCGGTGGTTTTCAACGTAAGTGGCGTTTTTAGCGGACCGTTAGTTTGCTTCGCTACAGGTAATTAGCAAAAACTGGATACTGAGTGAACAAAATTAGGCTTGGACTGGATTCACTTGTCAGCCGGCCAAGACCTGTTTGGGCCGGCACTTCTAAAACAATGATAAATCGGCTCCTCCTGCGTGCGAGGAGGTCCCTCGCTTTGCTTTTGACCCTGCTGCCGTGAGGGAGACCTGTCCCGCTGATAAAACACAGCGTAAGCAGAGCCGGATCCTGCTCTCACCATGGCCTTGTTTGCCTCATGAGCCGGGGACAAAGTTGCTTTCTTTCTGCGCATGATCTCCACATCCAAGAAAATCTTTATTAAGTGGGATAAACACTTTGAGATCCGTAGATAAAGACATTTCTCTTGTAGTTTGTTAAGAATAGCAGTGGTGTTGGTACAGCCCGGGGAGGGGAGGGCAGGCACGTATTCGTATCACAGTGATGTGCGATAGCAAACGGGATTTTCAGGCAAATGAAACGTTACCCAGGCGCTGGCACTATAAGGAAGTCAATAGTCTGTATGAAGAAGGTGCAGAAAATCTGCATCCTCCAAAACCTCAGCAATTCATATATTAATCACCAGGGCTAACCACACAGATCCAAATGGGTGCTTAGGAGCTGATGAAGCCTTTAAGGCATTCAAAAAAGAAACATCATACATTTTTCTAGCACATAAATGTGTTTAAAAAGGTATATAATTTATAATAGCAATGTTGACAGAGCTTTAACTACATTACAAAAGCTAAGCTATAATATATTTACGTGTGAGCAGTACTTACTGTGTGGGTGCATCTCTGTTGATGTGTTTCCGTGTGATTCTCCATAATTTCAGCAAGTGATTGTAGTAAGGATATTAAACCATAGTATTGATAATACTTTTACAGCTCTGCTTTGGGAAATGCATTACTGCTAAATTAGTCCCTGAAAATCTAGAGATATTAACACTGTCGAGCATGAAGGCAGATGGGATTTGGATGAGACCTTTATTTGTAGTATGATACTAAGGAGTCATTACTTTAAAGCAGGAACTTTGTTTCCTTGAATATTAACTCAAGTTGGGGATTTTACTTCCGCTTTGGCATGAACAAGCTTATCATAAAAGCGTAAATGGAACTCGCTTGGTATTGATTTTTCTTATGCTCTAAAAAGATGCTTGATGAAACTCTAGGTACCTAGATAAAGACCTTCACTGAATGTAAAGTAAGCTTAATTGCAGTTCCCTTAACACGCTACTGGAGATGAATTTTTTTTTTTCTGCTACGAAGCCCTTTCACCTATTTAAATTGTTTCTCTTCCTGTGTGTGCCAGGATGCATTAATTCAGCTTCCCCCCCCTCCCCCCCCGCCCCCCCCATGAGAGGCAAACTGCAGCTTAAAGAAAGGAAAACTTCTTTGCCAGTTTGTGTGCGGTAAAAGTTTCAGTCTTGGGGAACTTGAGTTTTGAGGTCTCAATAAAAGGTTTTAATCTTAAAAGAGAGTAACTGTCCCTCTCCCCCTTCTGCAGAAGGGGAGACGGGCATGGAGGCATGTCTGACACTGCACAACAGAATTGTAGCAAAACTAGAATCTTGAACTGAGGTTTTTCTAGCATTTGTCCTAGGAGCTGTCGCCTGCCAGATCCTGTGACTATGCCAGAGCAGAGGTAGGACTCTTTATTTTTTCCCTCCGGCATTGCAAGCCCCAAAGCAAGTAGGAAGGGGAGCTTCGCATTATTCCCTTCCTTGCAGAGAGCAGCGTTGGTGCTCTTGAGGTTGTGGAGAAGGAAGCAACAGTGTGTTCCCTGATCGTGGTGACTTTCTCCTGTACGTCCTGCTTGTGCCGCTTGCTCGGAGCCCTGTTATGCTTAATCAGGTTCTTTTCATTCTCCTCTTGGTAATTTTCGTTCTTCTCCAGTGCAGGGGGTCTGCCAGAGGCTGCATCTCTGCCTGATGCCAGGTCTGCCCCGTGTCCGCGGGTCCTGCAGGGACCTGGGGTGACTGATGCCACCTGCCCGACGCTGCTGTCCAAAGTCACTGCGCTCTGAATTGCCACCTCCTTTTCTGCTGGGGACACCCCCATCACCAGAGACACAATCTGTCCCCGCTGCAATTTGCTCGGATTCGATACATATAAAGCACAATATCTCTGTTAATTACACAGAATGCCTTCAAGCCCCTCTTTCCGCTGCTGTGCGAGAAACTGTTTCTGCAGAAAACGTCAGACGGCTAAAAGATGGCATAATTTCTTTTTTTTTTTTTTTTCCTGTGCCACTACTATCACGAAGCAAGGAAGCTGGGTATTTAGCACACTTGGGGGTAGCCAAACAGAGCCAGGGGAGCCCCTGGATGAGGTGTAAGCCCAAGAAACCTCTTGCTCTTTCCCTTAGAGTCGATCTTGGTGTTGTTCATGCTCCAAAGAGCGATAAGTTGGGGAATTTTGCTGAGGATTTGAGTAGGAAGATAGAGCAGCTTTGCGTCAGGTGCAGAGTAATTATTTGCTGGGGTTCTGTGCTATTTGGTTTTTATTCCCTGTGTTTTCATTAAAAGCTAATGAGTTTTTTTCTTCGTTCAGAACAATAGCTTGGGCCCTGACAAGTTGTTGGTTATTTTTTCTGCTTGGACTCAACTAGCTGTTGCTGCTCCATAAACTTTATGGGGAAGTGGATTAGAGCACAAGAAGTTCTCATAATGCAAATCCAAATGGAAAGGCAGTAGGATTTGTTTTAAGTAGCTATGTCTGCAGAGTTTTTGTTGATTTTTTTTTTTTTTTTTTTGTTACTGAAGCTATAGGTGGTGTTTGAAAATACTCCTAATACTAAAGCAAACAAAATGCCTTTGTTTGTATTGGTTTGTGTTGCAGCAGCGCACGCAATTCGGAGTCCCGCTGTGCTTGGCATGATTCGTGTATGTATGGGTCTATTTGAGTGGGTTATGGTAGCTTGCATGAGCACATGAAACCCCAGTTTCCACTCCTGTGTGGGGGACAGCAAGAAAAGAGCATATTTGTGGTGACAGCCCCCCCCCACTATGATATTTCATGCCTGGGAATTATTCTGCCAAAACAGAGACCTGTGGCTTGATTCTTCCCCGTGGCTGATGTGTGTATCAGCTTCTCCTGCTGTTAAAGCCGGTGACTTATTCTTGCAAGTAACTTTCCTGATTGGGCCCTTGTTCGTGTTCCAAATGGTTTAGTGCAGCCATGCACCGATGCGTGAGCCGTGCCTCCCCAGCGCGGCGGCTGCACCGTGCCACGCTGCCTCCTGCTAGTCGGAAACCAGAAACAGTTTGCTCGTTATCACAATAATCCTGCACCTGTATCTCGTTAGAGGGGACCACCTGTTACCTTGGTGCTTGTTTGAAAAGCTGAGTGTAATATGGTGCAGTTTGGTTGAAAGAAAATGTTCTTTTTAAGGGGCTGAACGGGCTTACGGAAACTGTCTTATAATGCTGGCATCTTCACATCACTGCAGATAGTCGAGCCCGCAACGCTGCAGCACCGCACGAAGGAAGGCTCCTCATTAGAATGAACGCTGCGTTTTCCTACGACGCTGAGTTGCTATTTGGTAGCAGCTTTTTATATAGGCTTTTTAGAGCCTTTTTATTTGAGGATCTCGAAGTGCTACAGTAAAACAAGGAAGAAACGTCCCCATGTCACACACAACTGAGCAAAGCACTGAAATGGCTTCTCCAAGGTCAGGCGGTCAGTGGTGTGCTCAGGGATGCGCTCCGCTTCCCAGAGTCTGGCCAGTGGAGCAGGGGATTTCAGTCTCTGCTTTTTAATCCCTAATTGTTTGGGTTTTTTTTTTCCCCTCATGGAGGTGCATGCATGAATTTCAGTTTGTTGTAGCAGAGGAATGTGCTTTGCTTACTCTTCGTGACTGAGAAGTAGTCTGTGGATGGAAGACTACTGCAGTACCACCTCTGCTGATGTCTGATCCCACAGGAGGATCCCTTTGGGTCCCTTTTGGGCCAGGGACCTGCAGTTTTCTTCTTGGCATGAGAGATTAGCAATGCAGATGCTGAGTGATGCACCTCCCAAAAGGAGAAGAGTTATTTTCTGAATTTCCTTTTTCTCTGTAATCTGATGCTCCGCACTGCGTGCCGGGATGACTGCTGGAAGCAAGTGAACGTAGAGCTGGGAAAAGATTTGATTGCTTCTTGGGCTCTTCCCTGTTAGGAAAGTTGTAATGGCTTAAAGGGTTGACTGCCAGGGACCCCTCTGTTCTGTCATTGATCCCCATAGGCCTTTGGTAAATCTCAAAGTCAAATTTTCAATCAGTTTTTCAAGACCTTTGAGCCTGATATCAGCAAGACTTATCATGGTGTCTGGCACCCAGTGTGATTTGTTTTTTAAGGAACTGATCAGTGGGAGGACAATCTTGCGTGCATTATGTTCTTCACAGCCAGATTGTTCCTTTTGGTGAAGAACTGAAGTTTTCTTGAAAACGTGCCCTTGAATGCAGGAGCCTGGGATCTCCGAGAGCTTCACGCTCAGAGCAAGCAACGGAAGGCTGCAACCTGGGATGCTGAAAATAAACCACATCTAGAATATTGTGTCATGTCTTTCTGCAGCTGGAAACTTAATGGCATCTCCACTGTGTTTCTTGGTGGGAGAAAGAGCGTTGTAACCCTCTGTTCCAGGCCTTGCTACCCTTTCATCAGTGCTTGATTTAAACTGTGGGGCACAGTTCCTCTGTTTGCTGAGATAAAACTTGTTTATAGTGTTTGAACACAATTAACATCAGCTGAAAACTCACCTTTCTTGATGTTTGATGTGTGTTGAATGAGTAAGCAGCTGTCTTTACCTCTGTTATCAGCAGTCTGGGGTGTGTGTATTCAGGAAATGTAAAGCAAAAGCTTGAAAGAGCACTTTTTCACTTTGTGTTGTGTAGTATTTTCTTCTATAGGTAGGCTAGCTGCTCTCCATTTATATTAAAATTTGATATTAATGTCTGTCACGGTAGTATCTAAGTGCCTTCTGCATTAAAATCCTGTAAAAAAAAAAACCAAACCACTAGCAAATTCCCTAGTAAAATGTCTGCTTACAGAAAAATTCAATGCAGCATCAAGTATGGGGAGGTAATAGCTGCTGCCGCCACACGCAGACTCGTTGCTTTGTTGATTTGTACGTGACTGCTTGTCATAGGGAGTCAATCTTTTTTCCCTACCACTCTTCAATTGAGAATCTCAAAGCTTTTTCCTACAATATAGGAAGATTCTTCATTCTAGTGAAGCAGGGAGCGTAGTCCTCCAGTTTACAGATGGATGATTTATGCGGAGGTCATGTACTGAGGGCAAGAACAAGGAATTGGACATAGCTCTGGTAGTTTGGCCCCAAGACTGGTATTTCCAGCCTCCTCCTTGTATGCCCTCCAGGTGTGAAGTCTGTACATAGCCAGCATGAGTGTTCTTGCAGCAGGAATATGCTGCCGCAGCCCTAAATGATGAATCTGGCCTTAAACCCACAAAAGTGGCTTTGGGTTTTGTAGAGAACCTCAGTGGAAGGTGGGAACCAGGAGGAAACGCGTCTCACAGTGTAGGCAGTAAGATTTGGGTTTAGAAATGTGTCCTTTTCACTAAAATCAGGCTCTCCTCCTCTTTCTAGGAGAGGATCAGCATGATGCTGGCTTTGGACAGGACAGTTCTGATGAAAATCAGAGCTGGAGTTTGGCCCCTTCCATGACATCTGATGCTTCACTTGCATCAGACTTCCAGGATGATGGTAAGTCACTGGTGCTTTTTGAAGTCATTGAGTGAAGAAGACAGAAAGGTAAGTGTAATCTAGCATGACTTCCTTGTTGTATTTCATTCATCTCAATGCAGGAGGTGTTTTTGAGTGTGGTGGGGTTTTTTTTTTTGTTTTTTTTTTTTGTTGACTGGTACCTGTTTTGTCAATGACCATAAAATATTACGGCGCTCCTGAATTTCATCTAGTACTGCTGAAGTTAAATGTATTTCTTGGTCATCCTAGTGCAAACTGGACTTGGTTGTTCTACTTTGCACTGACAGCAGTGACGGAAAAGAGCAGAATTAGACCTGGGGGCTAGCGTTTCCCAAAGTTAACGTGCGACTTGGGTGCGTTTCTTCTTGGGTGCTCAGCCTCACACTTCAAAGGGGCTATGTCTTCTCAAACCTTGTCTCCCCTCACCCTTTGAAAATTAGGCCTCTTTAAAGTGCTTTGCTTTGGAGAGCTTTTTTGGGGGCCTTCTAGTGCTTGGGGATTTGGGGGTCCTTCCTCCTGCGAGCATAGAAGCCCTCCCAGCCGAGTGGTGGACGGGAGCTGGCACCCAAGCCAAGGGCGCTTTCCGAAGCATTAAATGTCAGACGGGTTTTCTGGGCAAAGAGTTGCTGTGATGCTCACGTCCGCTTGTGAGCGGCAGTTTAGGAGTGATGGTTTTGCGATATGCTATTGAAATTGAAGCCTACAGAGCTGAGGTGGTTCTGATCTTCTCACGGGGGTTATCTCTGGGCCCTAGTGAAGGCTTGACTGCTTTGGTCTCAGATTACCACAGATCTTGTTTCCTCCTCCTCTTTTGTCTCAGAATAGCCTAGAATATTTA
>JAVKLA010000081.1:43369521-43405439 GCA_034782735.1 Sagittarius serpentarius
GCCAACCGCCAAAACAGGTGTTTCTGCCAATTTCTTCCCCCCCCGCTGCGGGAGCTTTGACAGCGTGGTGGGGGCTTGAATTAAGCCCTTGCGTCGGCGGAGTAGCAGCAGATCTTTGCTTTTCCAAACCAAGAGTGGAAATTGTGGTTTTCTTCCCCAGTGACAGCCTGATATCCGCTACACTGGGATAAACAGCGGTGGCGAGGCGCTAGGTGACCGATGCAGTGGAGGGCACCGTGGCCTGGGGCTCTCAGCCTGTACTGTGGCCCAGAGGAGCCGCTTGCCCAAATGCTGCTGAATTTCCAGTGTAATGATAAGGTGCGCGAAATAAAATGCAGACTAAGAACCTGTTTTGGAAATGCTGAGTATCTGCGAGTTCGATAGTCTGTATAGATCAAACCCTGAATGCCTGCAGATGAGTGGAAATGCCTCTTAGGCTGGAGCTGAAAGCTTTACATTTTTCTTTTCAAATCCCATTAGAAGCAATTATCTCTGCCTCCCTGATGTCCAGAAATGTCTTTTGTTGCTTTTGACCCAGTTATTATAAACTTGCTGTTGATGTACTTTTAAGCCTTATGAAAGAGCATAGGAAACATTCGGGGAAGGGGTTTGTGACAAGTGCGATTGTCACTGGACGTTGCTCCTGGCTTGTTTCCTTTCTGATCTTGAGCATTGTCCAAAAGAGCCCAGGGAGCAAGAGGTTAAAACACGGATCAGGTATTTCTCCTGATTCCTTACCATGGCTTCGAGCAGGTTTGACCAGTTCAATGTGAGTTTTGCCAAGGGGAGGAGAAGAGGCGTGAATCTACGTATAAGAAAACAACGTTTTCTAAAAACTACCTACTTATACTGCGTGACATTGTGTAAAGAAATCAGGCTCCCTTAGAGCCACCGAGCTCCTGTTCTTTGATTTATCATTTTCTGAATGGAAATGCACCATAACATTAGTGCTTTCAGGCCCAGTGTGATAATGTCTCTGGCATTGTGCAAATAAGTTCCTGGAACGGTACTCTGGCTGGTCAAAAGGTTTGGCTATATTTTATACAGAGCAACTTCGTTCACCTCTGTATTAAGGAGTATTTGTTCAGGGTGGAGAGGAGGAGGGTGGGTTGCTTGCAGGCTGCCAGAAATAGATGCATAAATTATATAGGAGAGCTCAGACCTTTGTAGAGAACAAGCAGCGGTGAGAGTAATACTACCAAGATTTTCAGCTTTCATTTAAAACAACAACAAAAAAAAACCCTCAACCCAAAGTGGCTTCATGTTCTCGTTTGGGATTTTACAGCTGCAGCAAATTGCGGTGCAAGTAATTGCTGCAGAAATCCTATCCGACTTGTGGCTGCGGCTTCCATCAGCCGGGCACGTCGAGCTGTAGATGCTGGTCCTGAGGGCAGCTGACGGAGCCTGCAGTTTTGTGGGTGCCCATTTTGAGCTCAAAATCATTTTTCCTCAAGCCGAGGACATTTGGAAGTTGGTCTGAGAGGCTGCGCTCGTGCTAAGGGTGTCTGTGGAAGAGCGGGCGATTGCAAGCGCCTTCTGTCTTGGCTAATCTCCCCCCTTATCTTCCCCTGCACACCCCGTAAAAGCAGTTCTTCTTTATAAAGTGTTGAAACATAACACATTGGCACTGACTGACGGGAGGACCGGAGGGCGAGTCCCTGCTGATGCTCAGCCCTGTGCGGGGTCGGCAGCCTGGATCTCTTAGGAGCGTCCTGTCTGGTGGTTCCTTAGTGCTTTTTTTGGATGTAATCCTGACACAAACCAGATCGGGCCCTGGAATGTTTTGGTCCAGCCTATCCCTTAAGCTCCCACATCTAAATGGGATGCAATTTCATGGTGGTTATTTGCAATTGAGGACTGTCAACCTCAGGATTCAGTGCTGGCTTTAAAAGCATGAGTTGCTTTTACACAAAATAATGTGTTTGTGATTTGGTCTTTGGGTGTTGCATGCCTCGGTTTGCGGTTTAGAAGGGGGTTTCTGCCCAACCACTGGGATGTTTTGTTTGTTTTTTTTTTTTTAAGCTGAGATTCTCAAGTTACTCCTTGATCGTAAGAGCTCCTAAGAAAAACAAAAATGTTATGAAACGTGGGGTAAAATCTCAGCAGTTTGGTGGGTCTGTGGGGCCTTAAGACAGGAGTTATAATTGAAATTGTTTAGAAGTCAGTGAAATGCCGATAACTTATTAATGTGGCTTTTCTAAAGCAAAAATCCCGCCACCTTCGCTGTTTGCTGACAGGGAAAAAGCATAATTAAAGTTTCTTTGCATTGCTTTATAAGTGCAGGATCAGATGAATAGATTTATTTTCTGTACCTAGAGGACAGTCTTTAATGACAAGGTGTTATTTGGATTTTTTAGTAAGCAGCTTAACAGTGAGCTTGCATGAAAACAGAGGGTGTTAGCTTATGATCTCAGCTTAAAATTAATTGCGGTGGAGGATGCCCTCAGCCCGTAGATTATTTCAGCGGGAGCGGGGGGCTCGGAGCACGGGCGCCTTGGAGCGGATGCTGTCGTGTGCGTGGTCCCGGGTGGTGTGGCAGCTGTCAGGAGCCGGGATGGAGCTTCCTCTCGTGGCGAATTGCATGTTCCTCATGTCAAACACACGTGAATTATCAATGCGCAAGTTACTGTTGCGTTGGGGGCTGGGATAACTTACGCGCCCGCCTCCTAAAGGCCTTTTTATTCATGAGTATGTAAATCCCAAGCATAAACGCTTTGTGCCTCTATATTCTCCCCAGCAGAGGGATCAATATACAGGAAATGTAAGTTAACAAAGTGTCGGGGTGGAACTTCATTACAGCGTCTCTTCTGCCCTTTTTCAAAAGAGAGCGATTCTAGTTTCCTAAATTAACAGGCGATACAGGTCATTCCTGACCTGCGTGGGGTTTCCTCTGTAGGAGGGATGCTCGGAGGGCAGGATGGCAGAGGAGGTGGCAGTTTTGGATCAGCCGGTCGGTGCCCTGTGGCCGGGCAGAAGCAGCCTCGGGATGCCCAGAGCCCCCGGCTGGCACCAAGGAACTCGCTTGGACTTGGGAAATGGGGTTTGGCCCTTGCAGAAGTGCCAGGGGCTGAGCGTGCTTGGCTCCCACAGTGATGGGGCTACAGCAAATGGAGAACTGACTTTCACCAAATCTATGAATAGTAAGATAAAATATTTGGTGGGTTCTGCACGCATACTTCAACAGGAACAGGGGTAAGAGATGCTCTAGGCTGCACTTGTAATGTATTGAAGTTATAGCAAAGATTTGGGTTTCATTTGTTTCGCCTTGGAATTTTGAGTGTAATGATGTCGTTAGCAGCAGAAGTGAAGGAGGCTCTTCCTCTGCTCGAATGACAAGATGACTTGTCTGAAACCAAGGTTGTCTGAAACCAAGGTAAACTTCCCTTTGTTCATCTGTGGGCCATGTTTGCATGACAATATGAGGACAAAAAGGCAAACAAACGTGTGCTTTCCCCACGTTCCTGGCACATGGGCACACAGAGCCTTGGGGCCCTTCTCCCGTGGTGTGAAAAGCAAGATACGTTCTGAGTAAAGACGGCCTCATCCCACAAACACGTTCAGAGTATTGTCTGCTCACCTGGGTGGAACTACTTGTGGGAATAATGATGATGGTACCTGTATCTTGCAGGATCAATCTGGAAACGCTAACAAGTCCTGAAATACAAAATTCCCAGCTGAGAGAAATGGTCTGGGCAACAATAAAAGCCCCTGCTATATACATGTTAACACACGCTAAACCAATACTACTGACTTCATTCCGACTTAAGCATGTCCTTAGATGTGTGATTCAATGTGAGCCACAGGGAATACATGAAATTATTACTCAGGTTATGTAGTGCTGAAAATCACTATGTGCAAAAAATAAAGCCACTGTCCTGAAGAATTTAATTTAAAGATTGGTTATAATGAATTCTAGAGCGAAATACATTAAAGGACAACTGGAGGGAAGAAAAGACCCCTCTTCTTTTTTTTTTTTTTTTTTCTTCATTTCTTTCCTTTCTCTTTTAAATGTAAGGAGTCAAATACAACTTTACTTAGCAAGCTTCTCCCCAGAGCTGTTGTACCTGCTGGTGGGTTTACTCAGAGAGGCTACGTTGGATGTTCTGTCATTGTCATTTTGCACAAAGGCATTTTGTGTGTGTGTGCACATGTGTATTTTAAAGAGTAGCTTTGTTTAAGGCTTACGGTGATGAACTACTTTTTAAAACAAGTTAAACTTTTATTGTTTAACCCTTGGAGAAATGTGGCAGTTGAAAGAGATTGGGCGTCCAGATTGACTTTTTTTGGTCTGTGTTGAAGGGTGGCTGGGAGCGTGCGGACACGTACCTGTGTGCGGCGGGGGCAGAGCCGGTGGGGCATTGAGCAAACGCTGGGACTTCTTCTTCTAATCCAGTGTCACGGGAAGAGCAGCCGAAACAATCGGCATCATCCTTCACCCTGATAATGCTTTCTCGCCAACTAATAGCTCCTTGTTCATCAAGGAAACGAATGTGTGCGGAGGTGACATGCTCTTCACCCACTGCTCTTTGTTCTAGGGTCCTCCAGACTGATTGTATCAGCTCCAGCACTGACAAATATCCCCCCAAACTTTAACACTATGTAAAATTGAGTTATGGGGTTTTAAGGTTAGACTCCTCTGGCTGAAGGTTGATTGTCTCCGAGAGATAAAGGAATCAGTACTCAACAATAACAAAATCTTTGCCATAGGATAATGCCTGTTATTGAGCTCACAGCTCTCTTTATTTGGTTACAAAGCTTCACCCCTATTTTTTTTCCTGCACTCATAGGTTAAAGTGGGAGCTGCTGTTTGAAATTGGTGAATTGCTGCTCTTCCTCTATCCACTCTCGCCCTGTGCTTGAACAAACGCTCTGGCAGATAGATCAATTCCTTGAAACATCCCATCACCCAGGGCTGTGTCTCTGCAGCTGCAATTTTTAACCAAGTTGCCCTCGTAGTGGCACCTTCCCAGCAGCGAAGCAGGGCAAAGATGCTGCTGGCCCTTGGGTAGCCTTTGGAGAAAGAAGCCTTGACTGCCTTGCCTGGACAATCTCAAAGAGCTTACTAGGCAAACCAAAGAGTAGCAGTAGGAGAGCATTAGCCTGGTTTTACGGTAAGATTCATCACTGGAGAGGAGGAAATAATTCTCATTGAGCTGGGGCTGATGTGGAGTGCAAGTGGCTTGAGCCAGGTCCAACGAAGAGCCTGTGGTGTAGGTGGCAATTGAATCTTAAGACCTTGGAGCCCCAAACACCTTGCTCAGGTTCTCTGGCCAAAGAACTGTTTTACATTTAGTAATGAGACTTGGCCATCTGCTCTAAATGAAAATGGTCCGGTATCGCTCTGCAGAGGATCAAAGCATTAACAAAAATGATGGAATTTGGGGGAAGAAATCGGAAGTTTATTTTAGCTTCAAACTTGACGGTATCTGCGGCAAAGGCACTCAGCACTGAGACAGTCTTATGTTGAGGGCAACGAGAGCCTGCCAAAAGACGTGCCTAGGAGGGGCTGTGCTAGCAGCGGGCGAAGAAGTCACAAAAACCAAGGGAGGACAAAATTTAGTGGAGTGAGGCTCCCTGTGCTCTCTGAACTCCTTCCAAATCTTGGAAGCACTCTGGCTTTCCTGATAAACACCTGATGCATGAGGTGTGTGGAGAGGACATGCATGATACAGGGATGAACTTTCCTTGAAGATCTGGAGCAGGCAGGTGGTTGGTGTCAATCTTTGGACATATATACAGGGTGGTGTTCTCCACCCCCATAACTTGTATCTCTGTTTTACCCACTTTTAGTTACCTAAAAAGACAGAACTCTGCTGTCCCCCAAAGGCTGTGGGCATCTGCAGGAGAGGTCTTTGGCTCAGCGAAGCTTTCAAGCCTACCCCGATTTCTGCTTCCTTTAACTTCATTCATATCCTTGTGCTTCAAAGCAGACCTGATTATTCCAGGGAGCTGTGGGCTGCAGGATGAGTTCAGAGCTCCCCTGCCTCTGACCGCGGAAGGAAATAGTTTCCATCCTGTTCCCCTGTGCACCCTTCATGTGGTCAGTGTATTAGGTGCAAGTTCCCAAGATTTCAGGCCAGATCCAGTTTTGGGGTTTAGCCTGTGCTGATGGTGCAACATTGCTGGAAGAAGCCTACTATTATCCTGACGCCTTTCCTCTCTCAGTGGCAGAGGTCCCTACGCCTGAGCAGAGCAGGGTATCTGATAGAGCAGCTTGTATCTTGGTGACCCACCATACGCTGCTGCTTTTTAAGTGGCCCTGCCCAATTTATTTTTGAGATCCTCAATTACATTGCAAATTCTTATTTTCTCCCTTTTTACTCCATAACACTCCCCGGTACTGGATGTGCTCTGGATTACTTTTTGTGTTACCCTAGGTTATTCGTTAGCAGGATGAATCTCACTTTATTATTCTATCCATATTCCTAACCTTTCTGTGTCCCCTACTATTATTTCCTCTGCTTTCACTTGATATTTGCATTACCACCTAATTTAGTATCTTCCTGCTCATTGAATTAATGGACTGTTTACTTGCCTTAGATAAAACGGGGACTAATACCCTGCAGTACCCCAACACAGACGCTTCTCCCCCACGTGACAGAAAGCCATTTATCACCAGCTTTTGTCTGTGGCCCTTGGGCCAATTTTCAGCCTGTGACGATTGCTTCTATCCAGGCTGAGGTAAATTAATTTTTTCAGTGAGATTTGCTGTGGCACCACATCAAACGCTCAGTAAAGTCTCTAGATATATTGCATCTTCCACATTACCCTTCGTCTGCTAATTTTGTAGCTTGATCAGAAAGGCTGACCGTATGTGCCTAAGGTCATTTGCTCTTTACAAACCCAAAGGTTGCTTGTTGCTAAGAAGGCAATTATTGCCTAGGTTCTCATAAAGTAATTTAGTCCCTCTTTGATTTTTTTTTTTTTTAAATCTGTTCTGTTATTTTATGAGTGTGACATTAGATTTGCCAGAGCATTTTTCAGCTTCACCTTGGTATTATATTTTTAAACCTTGGTGCTACCTTTGATTATTGCCCTTTCTGTATTTCTTAGTCCTCTGCTATGATTAGAAGGAAAGGCCAGTGGCTTGGTAAGTTTGGAACTTTATCGTAATCCCTGTAAGACTGCATGCAAATGGAGGCTGGTGGGAAGGAAAGCACAGCCTTAGAAGTACAAAACAATAAATGGGTACATTTGTCTACCCCTTTCCATGCTTACACCCCTGCCCTAGCTCTAGTCTAGGAAGCCCATGGCTACCTGAATAATCTCTATAGCCATCAAGGAGCAGAACACGACTTTGGCTCCTTTGAGTTGTAATGGCATCTCCCAAGTAGGTGAGAAATCTTCGCTGCCAACTTTAAGCTGTGTTTGTCATCTAGCAGATGTCAGAGTAGTGACGCTCCTCTTAAGATGGGGTTTCCAGTTTGCTTTCTGCTGAGGTTGTGATTTGAAGTTGCTTTATTTTTGTCTGTAGGTGGAAATTTCATGTCTGCTTTGAGTTCTTCCCTGGATCCGCTAGCTCTGCTGAACCAGATCCATCAGCTTCAATTATTTTGTTGGGGAAAAAAATGTATCTTTTTGTGAATCAAGGAAAAATTTTGTATCCCTCTCCCCTCCTTCAATCTAGGAGAAATCTATTTGGGGAAAAAAAAAAATCCCTCAAGCTTTTCTTTTCAAATGCAACTGGAGTAAGTTGATCCGAAATGCTTCAATTTTATATTTAAGGTCTTGCAAAGCCACTCTTTAAGAAACTTTAAGCCACTTTTAAGCCACTGTTTAAGAAAAAACCCACAACAAACAGAAAAGGAAAGCAAGAAGATTGAAAAACACACAAACTTTTACGATGGAAAACTAACCAGCCCTACCAAGGGAAACTAAGGCCAGACAATATCAGTATTGAATATTCTCTTTTCCTTCTTTTCTTTGATATGCAAACTTGCTGCTGATCAAAGAACTCTGGGAGGAGGAGGACAATAGTGCTGATCATGGTGACTTTGGGTTTTGGTTCCTCAGTTTGATCCCGTGATGGCTGGGGTAGGCTTGGGGACGGGGACGAGCACCGCTTTCCTCCCCTCCCCCTTGGTCTTCCAGTTCAACCCCTGAATTCACAGATCAGCAGGGGAGCTGAGCTGTCTGAAACAGGGGCACAGGCACAAGCCCTGAGGTTGCAGAAACTGCCATAAAATGGCTATAGCTCTGCTGTCTACAAAGCCTCCATCCCTCTTGGGTACCCCAGTATGCTAAATCTGTGGGTTCAGGCTTGGGGCAGGTGGTAGGATTTGCTCCTTTAATCTTCAGTGTCTATTTATTACGGTGGAGCTCCAGGGCATCTGAGCACGGCCTTTCTTGCCAAGAGACCATAACAAATGGATGCACTACCTCTTTGACACAGAACCGAGGTTCGCGCACCACCTATCTGCGCAATTTGGTGCTGGCTCTTTCCGTCTCTGCTTCTTCTTTTGTTGTGGTGCTTAGAAAAAGAAGAGGGAGCAGGAAGGGGTTTGAATGCAAAGAGCAGCTCCGGTTGACGGTCCACACCTGCCCTCCCCTTTGCTTCCTGGCCTGTCCTTGGCTAATTTGTCATGGGGGGGGGATGCTCACCTTGTGGATGAGAAAATGCTCTGCCCCAGGCCATGGGACCGTGACTTAGAGTAACCCTTTTCCCTTTGTTTACTCTTAGGTATTGAACCCTTGCGCAATTGCTAATTATTTTTCAATTGCCCAAGACAAATGAGAAGGTTAGGGAGGTGCCGTTTCTCAGTGACCCTGCCTGTCAATTGCTGTGACTCTTTATTAATGTTGGAGCTGGTTTTGTTAGATTTTTCTTGTTGGTTTTAAAGAATAAGAGGGAAATATCTTGAACTGCAGAGGTAATTTAAGCCTTTCTCTGTCTCTGAATGCCATCAGAAATCAGCAGGCTAATGGCACTGGTGGGGAGTTCCATCCTCTCATTGCAACTTAATTTTATTCTTAAGGGAAGAAACTGTGCTCAGAGAAGGTGGGGATCCACAGTCAACCTCAGCCTTATACAAGAAGGTACAAGAGTCTTGTCCTAGTCTTCTGGAGGACAAATTAATTCTTATTAAAGTGATAGTTTGTAGCAGTACCCTGGTACCAAAGCTGGTTTGCACCAAGGTGTACAGCTCTGAAGAGCTTGCAGTTTGAACAGGCAAATAGGCAAGGTGTGGAGGATGACAAGGGGGGTGACGTTAGAGGAGTGTGAAGTGATTTGACTCCAACACACTAGCTGTTACAGGTCATGTCAGACTAGGATCAACCCAGCACCCTCGAACTTTCCGTTGTAGTTTGGAGGGTGAGTTAGGGGATGAAAACACAGCAGTGGGATGTCCACGTGCGTCCTGGCTTCGCCATACTGACTCTATTGAAGCCGAGAATACCATTTAGCTGAAAACCTTGATTCTCGGCGGCTGAGTGACCTTGGCTCGCAGGCGAGGTGCTCCTCGCTTGGATTTGGAGGAAGAGGGGACTGCGAGGCCGCCCAGACCCCAGTTCTTTGTGCTCATGTTCTCAATGCAATCACCTTGCTCTGGAGTTACAGGAAACATTGCCTTTAATCTCCATGTCAGAATTCTCGTTCCCTGGTAGCATAAAGCTTTTAATCCACATCTGCGAACAGCCCAGGCTTCCCTGGAGGGGGACAGTGATGTGGGGTGTCACTGGGTGGGGTGGGGGGGGGGTCTGAGGCTGCTTTCTGAACCCACGTGCTCGTGATGGGTCGCGGGTGCACGCTGTGTGCGCTTCCACGGGAGACTGTTCTTGGCAGCCTTTTGCAGAGCTGAATCTCCTGGTTCCCTGTTGAATGGGGGAGCTTGGAAAAAAACCTGCGCTTTTCGATGCGAGACGTATTTTGCAGCCCGTCTCCAGGCAGCTCGCAACTCAAAGGGCATCACCGAACACGCCAGCAACCAAATAGCAACTGGGGGGAGGGAACAGGAGGATAGAGGAAGATGGAAAACCTCCTATACAATAATTAGAATAAAATTGGGGTATCAAGAATACAGGGGTCAGCTTCTGTTCACACCAATATGGCTTTCACCTTGTAGAGAAAGGCCTGCACCAGGTAATTAGGTCAAGTCAATGATTATATATCTTTAAGCGAAGTGGAAGGGACTGTAATTGTGATGAAATTTGTTTGAAGAGGGAAAGCATGGGGAATTTTGTTTAAAGGTAACGAGTTCAAAGGGTAAATGAAGTTCAAGGTTCAGTTCCTGTTCACTCGTAACAAAAAAAAAAAAAAACAAACCCAAACCAACAACACCCACGCACACCAAGCAGCCAATATTTCTATCAGACGAGTTGCTTTATCTTTTGGGGAAGGGAATGGGATCATATCCCTGTAGGAAAACTGGAATTAAAACAGTGACAGCTCTTTAATGGGGCTTTCTTTCTTTAGGAGCCAACAGAAGGGTAAACCTTGTGTAATGGTTTTTTTTCCTAGTTGGTTTATTCTTCCCTTCGGAGCGCGCTGTCACATGCAGCCACCTTGCATGCAAATCGGTGACATCCCGAGAAGGGCCTTGCCTGTGATATGCAAATACCCACTTTGTTTACAGGAACTTTTGAAGAGAGGGGAAGGCAGCTGGGCCATGAACGGTGGGGAAAACTGCCCGTCTTGGGGGATTTAACAGGATTTTAATTTCCCATAAATGTTTTTGGTGGAACAAAAATGTGTTCCTATTCACGCTTCTGAAATGGTTTGTTTTCCTCCCAGTAAAAATGCGACTTCTGTCGATGCTAGTGGGTGTTCTGCTTTGATGGAGGGCAGGCGCGGATTTCCCTGTAGCCCAGCTGGGAAGCTCTCGGGTGCTCTTGGACCTGGGAGAAAAGGGCATAAGAACAAATAGTCACGGCTGCCCTGGCAAGTGGTTGTTTTTAAATTGCACGTGTAGGTGTAGAAAGGTGGGCTAATAGTTATGACACAAGTCAGGATCTCTGGCTTCTTCCTCGCAGCATCGTTGTGTGATCTTGGAAACAGTCTTGACTGTGGCACCAAATATGATCTGTAAACCAGCAGCGCACCGGTTCTTGTGGGGGCCGGAGCCCCGCTCCGTGCTCTGGCTGTGCCGGGCTCCCGTCGCACCTTGGCCACAGCTGGGCTGTGAACGTGCAGCGCTGACGTTTGGGCCCAAAGAGTTCGCAACGACTGCTCGGAGGTGGCTCTGCAGGAGGGTTTGGCTCTGCTCCTTGTCCCCTTTTCCCTGTGGAAACAAGGAGGCGTTCGGGCTGGTGGGGGTCGTGCTGTTTGCCTCGCGTGGGTCTTGAGCCTCGCTGCCTTTTTTTCCTAATGGTTTAATTGTCGGACGGGAGACTTATTCTGAGCACAAAATAGTGTTGTTTGACCTTATCTTGGAAGTAAACTGCAGAAGTTTAGCGCTTCCCTCACTTGAAGGGGAAAATTACCAAAGCAGGTCCCCAGGAAACCTCTAAATTGGACAGTGACAAGGAGCAGCCCCCAAACACCTTGGTGAGGTCCGTAAAGCTCGCCGCAGACCTGGTCGGCGATCCTGCCGGCCTTGGTGCTGGCGCCTGGCTTTGGGGACGTGCCACGGAGGAGGATGTGGTGACACGGGTGGCGTGGGTCCTGACCCATCACTGCTCAGCATGAGCGGCACTGATGGGCTGGTGACCAGAGCCGGGATGGGGCGGGGAGGGGGGGGGAGGTGGCTGGAGGGACGAGGAGGGCAGAGCCTCACCTCTGCTGAACCCCAGCTGCAAATATTTTCACCCTGGCAAAATTTAGTAGAAGTTCAAGGAACAACATTGCAACAATATTAATGACCTCAAAGGGCATGCAAAGTTCAGAGTTCGCCTTCTGTTTACACCACTGTTCCTTTTCTCCCTTTTCCTTCTGCATCCCTCCTATCTCCTCTATAAATTTGATGTCAGCGGCTGCTGTTAAGATCTGTTTTGTGACATTTCAATCTGGTTTAGGGTTTGTTTCCCCCCCCCCGGAATATATACAGCGGTTTTGTGTGGATAATAGAGGGTGAAGGGTGGGTGTTGGGGCGGAGGGTCCGTGGGGGAGCAGGGTGCTCTCGTAAGCAGTTCAAGGTTCACTCTTTGTTCACATGTAATAAAAAGTCTTCAGTTATCAGGTATTTAAACCCAAATCAGCAGTTCCATATCCGTAACCTGAGCTAAGTGTTCCTCCATCTAATGGCCGTGCGGCTGTCGTTTGCAGCGAGTTGGGTGACACTCGATTTGTACTCGGTGACGGGAACAGATGGGTCTTCATTGTGAAAGCCCGCCTGTATGCAAATGTGAACGGAGTTTCACCCGCGCCCGCGCCTGACCTGACCACGCACAGGCATTTACCCAGCGCGCTCAGCCGGGGGGGCGGCCAAGGGCGATAAAAAATGGCACTCGGATAGTACCAGCGGCAGGTCAAGTTTACCATCCGTCTTTCAGCGGGACCGAGATGGCAACACAGTTATTTAGTTTCAGTGTTGATGTTGGTTGCAATAAACTCCATCATTTCACCTGTTTATGAACCCAACCTCGTACCGGTTTCTCTGCAAAAAAAGCAAACGAGCGCGGGCGATCGGCTCCTTGTTTCTGCCGGGATGAGGACGGGTCCTGCTCTCTGGGGTTTCTTTCTCTTTTATTAGATCCCGCAGTCCACATCGTTACATTTTCCTTCCCCCTCCCCGGCTTTGTATTTTGAGGTTTTGTTTATTTCTTCAGAAGAAACAGAAACCCGTCTGTGCCGAAATGGGCTTTTTTATTATTTAAAAATTGAGAAAAATGATAATTGATGCCAGAATAAACAAGCAGCGTTTTAGGCGTCGGTTAACAGTTTTGCATGTACATAGGCGGTATACAATATATAATAAATCTTACCATTTAAATGTGCAACCCTTCATTAGAGTGAAAATATGAACAGCTGTAATCGCACATTTACGCTGGTGACAGAGAAAAATCTGGTTACAGTTGTAATTTTTCATGCTGATGAAGAACTGGGAGCAGGTTCGAACACTGATTCTGTAACTGGGTGGAATTTTATTCCTCCATCCCCTCTTTCCCCCCCACCTCCCTCTCCCCCCCCCGCCGCCTCTCCCCAGCCACATCCAGTAGTGTAGCAAATTAGCGTCTTTTGCTCACAGCAATGCTCCGTTTTTATATTATTCTCCGGCTCATCAGAAAAGTAGATTTCTCATGCCAATTGTAGAGCCCTCTTGGCTGTCGGCTCCTACGGGACTGACCCCCCAAACTGTGGTTAGGATGAATGGTTACGCGTCCCCAGGACATCTGTTCTTCAAGGGATGCTGCGAGCTGGGGTCTGGAACTGGTATAAAAGAAACACTCACTACAAATACAGTAAAAGCTTCTTGCTGCAGTAAATCTTATTTCTTGCAGCTTGGCTTCCAGCAAGCAGCCAGCACATCTTGGGAGAGGAGGGGGGCTGAGAGGGCAAATGCTTTTTTTTTTAAATTTTTTTTAAATTTTTTTATTTTTTTTTAATGGTGGAAATGTCCATTTTGCAGAACCGGAGCCTGAAATGCAGTAGCTGTAACCATTGCAAAGCATCTTGAAATCTTCCTGTCTTGTTTTTATAGTTTATTGTTCCTTCCGTGGAGGGAAAAAAAAAAAAAAGAAGACGGAACTCATATATATTTTTAGGCAGTTGAGCCTCTGCTCAAATCATCATGAATAGAAATGAATGGCCAGAATTCGAGCTGGTATTTGTCCAGTCGGCACTTGTCATAACTGACAGGGATGATGAAAATAAGGCACTTTGTACATATCGAGAAATTGAGGGCTTCTGAAATGGTTTTATTCCCTCGTTTTTAGTCATTGAAAAGTGGGTAGATCATTAATTTCCTGTCCTGGAATAAGGAACTGCTTTGAACATGTGGAAGGTTTCGTACATACATTTGTAACACAAACATACACTCGTGCTCTCGGACGGATGATTGCCATTTGACCTAATATTCTTAACTTAATACGCCAAGGTCTTTATTAAACCATTACTTAGGCATTACTTGTATGGACTGCGGGTCACGGGCAAAACTCTCAGCGAAGTCAGAATAATTACTAAATAAAACTGAATAAAGACTTCAGGATTTGGCCCATTCTTTGTGACCTTGAAATTGCTCTCCGAGGAAATTCTGGCAGGTAAAGAGAATTGGATTTATATTCTGATGTATGAAATTCTGGTCGTCTTACTTCAACAGAAAACTGACTGTAGGTTTGTTCAAATTTATGGGACAAACTAAAGAATTTGTAAATGATTTTTTTTATTATTATTTTCTGGAGGAAGAAAAGCTAAGGATGACTATTAGAAAATTATTGGTCACCTGAAAGCGTGATTTTTACCACTGAAAGCAGCTTAAAAGAGACTGGTTTAAAAGAAAAAGGAAAGAAAAAAAACAACTTTATTTCAAGCGAGTTGATTTTATTAATTGCTGCCTTACCAAAATGCACTTAACCGCTTGCTGGTTATTTGCCAGGCTAAAGGAGCTTTTTATAAGTCAGGCTATTTTATTTAAAAAAAATATAAAATCTGGGGAAGCTGGAAGATGCTGCTAGTTGCAAGAGCGCATACGTACTTACTACAGACGAGTGCCCTTTGGAAAGTAACTGTAGTGTTCGTCTGAAGTGCAGCAGCTTCTCATTACTGTCGCCGACTCAAGCACCCCTTAAAGTGTGACTGTTTCTCATTAAATGAGTTACAGAAACAATCTGGCTAATTTTCCCTAAAAGGCTGCAGTGTGTTTCCAGAACGCTCCAATTTTATTATTTCAGCCTCCTTCTGCCGGTTCCGGCTCAGGCGAAGCTCCAGCACCTCGCCGGAGAGGCTCGGGGGGACCCAGCCCTGCGAGTGCCTGGGCAGCACCAACTTTTAATACCTGCCCAGCTGGGGGGTCTAATCCAGCCCCCCCCGGGGAAAAGGGGCACGCGCTGGCGTCCTCTGACTCTCTCCCCCCTTCCCCCTATTTCGCCTCTTTTTCCCACCTTCCAGCCTCCCCTTGAAAAACCACCCAGGTGAGCTAATGATCAGGGAAAAACAAATTATTTGACTTTTTTTCTGCTGTGCAGCCATGGGAAACCTTTTCTATCTGGCATTTCGGGTGCCCGGCTATTTTTTGAATTTTTAGATAACATTCCATCTCCCCCCCGCCCCCCCCCCCATTATTTTTTCTTAAAACCAGCAAAAGGCAGTGATGGGGGAGCTTTGCGTGTAGATTTAGGTAGTGCTGATGCTTGGGCGAAGCAGGGGGGCTCTCCCTCCTGTCCGGTGCCGTACCGTGGCTCGTGGCAGCACTGGCCCCTTGGGGTCCCGGTGCGTTTCTGGACCCTGTGCAGACCCCGGTGGTGGCCGGAGAAGGGGTCCGGGAGCCGGAGAAGGGGTCCAGGAGCCATCTCGTGGCCACGGCACCGAGCCGCAGCCACCCCGCTTCGCTCCGAAGGTGGGACCTCAAGGAGAGGCGAGAAAGGGGGGAACCATGTTCAAATATAAATCAAACCCATCAGTCACCGGGAATCCGGAGAAAGTGGCACAGGATATAAATAGAGGCTATAACTGCAGTGACAAGCAGGGCTGCAGTTGTAAATACTCATTATCTTTCTTAATATGACACCGTGTGGATTGGGAGAGCTCGGGAAATTACAACGGGGCTGGGGGGGGGGGAATTAAAACCGGGAGAAGGGAATCTGGCATTTTTAAACCTAAAATCTCTGTCCTGCTTTTTTGTAAAACAATAAAAGGACACCCCCTCCCAAACATTTATATATATTATTAATATATATTAACTTAGCACCCTGTCTCCTCCCCAAAGCTGAGTGAAAGCCCCAAAGACATCTGTTTGCATACATTGTGTGTCAGGCAACATCAGATCTGAATAGAATTTATCTAAATTTTATATGCATGGCTTGATGTAAATTGAAATAAATTGTACAGCATACTCTGCGTGGACATATTGGTTTTTCCTTCGCTGCTTGAACTTTTAACCTCAGGGTTTGAGCCGGTCACACGCTGACCCGTCTGAACTCTGCTGGTAGAGCCAAGTCTGGAAGGATGACCTTGCAGCCATGGCAACCCCCAAAGATAGTCCAGGCCTCCTCCATCCTCCCCTTCCCCCAGCCCTGATAACCAGTTTGTTGGAGGTTTTCATTTCGGGCGGTTCATCTCGGGCACCTCCGGGCAAAGATGCAAAAAGTTGGGGTGGTTCCCCCTCCTCTCAGCCTGCTGCCGAAAAGCTTTTCCGTGTCAGCGGTTTGTGTGAGGACCACGAGCGAGAGGGTGGGTGCTGGGTGCCGTGGTACGGGTGGGCAGGATCGGTCTCCGGTCTTGCCTCTGCCACTGGCTTTGGTGGGGACTGCTGCAGCGTCATTTCCCTCCTCTGCATTGTGCCTCAGTTTCCCCATGAGTCTCATAGCAGTAATCTTTTGGGCCATATTTATGATTTTTTAGAAGCTTTGAGCTTCCCAGGCGATGGATGTTGGTATTTATCAGTTATGCATCTGCGTGTAAAGCGGCGGTGGTTATTGCTGCTGGACCTGGCCCACGTGAAAGTACAAATTTCTTAAAAGTTTGACAGGAACACAGTTGAGACCTGATTTCTGGGCTCTGGGCTGCTGCCATTAGAGGGGCTGAAGGGCTGCGAAGCGGCAGGTTTGATGGCTGGGAGCTCAGGAGCGTGGTGGATTTTGGAGACCAGCGTTCAATTGCAGATTTTTTGCGCTGAGGGAGGGATGCGTTTCCCTTCCCGTGCTTTCGTACAAAAGGCTGCAGGAATGCCGCGCTGCCTTGGGGAGGGCGGTTGGTGTTTGCCGTTCCTGACGGTGGCCGCTTCTGCTTTAAGCCCAGCAGAGCATGAACGCAAAGTCCCTTCGAAAGGGGCAACTGCAGCAGCTCACACAGCCTCTCAGTAGAGTGTTTGTATGTGCACGTGTTCTGCGTGCAGGAATAATTTCCACCCCGATCGTATACTCAAGTTGGAGTCATGCACTTGCACCCTGTGCAGTTTGTTATTGTAGGTATATTTATGGTGTTACACGTGCACGTAACGGTCACTATTTTGTTTTGTGGCTCATCCGCCCTGGATGGACCATTTGGTCAATTCACGTCTGTACCATGTCTTGTCTTCGTACTCTGTAGGAAAGGAGAAAACTTTCTGTAATTCTGAGTGATGCCCAGCACTACAAAGCCAAATCTGGGTGAAGGACGTCTGCCTCAGTAGCGTCAGTAAGTCTCCAAACTGTAAAGAGGTCTCGTGCAGGTGGGGACGGTTTGGGAAGGTCAATTCACTGCAGTCAGGCAGCAAGAATGGGCTTTCTGTCATCCCTGCTCCATAGCTGTCTCAGCTGGAGTTGGTACTGGTTTTGGTATGAAAATCCAAAGAATATCATTGGTTTTGTGTTGCTGACAAAACGAACGTTATCTGGAAGGAGAGTCTCTCCACGTTCAGGTGTTTCCCTTTGTCTTTCTGGTGAACCCCAAGTCTCCGTGTGTCCCAGAAGTAGTTGTGATCCAGCTTTGTTGAACTTGAGAAATGCCGGCATTTGCTAGTGAAGTTATTTTGAAAATAATTATGCGGTCTCTCCCTCTCTAAGCTCCAGAACAGAAAATGATTTGTCATCAGTACCACACGTAAGCATATGCTTAATTGCTTTCCTGAGTTTAGGTGTCTAAAGGGCCTGACTGCAATTTCCAAAGACCTCGGAACAGCTGTGAAAATACTCACTTGCTCTGAACAATGCACATACAAACACTAATGGCATTATCTACTTGGCCGAAGGCCTTGGGGGTAATGTTGATCCTCATCCCAGCGGCGCAGTTGCCTCAGGAGAACTGGGCTCGTGAGGGCTCTGCTTTCGCGTTTGCGGTGATGCCTCTGAAGACACGGACGGTTCCTCCGCCCTGCCGCAACCCCAGGGGAGATCCCAGGGGATGGGACCTGTGTCCCTGCACACCTCTTGGGGTGGAGGAGACCGGATCAGGAGGTTCTGGAGATGCCAAACCAGATATTAAGGAGTAGAGTGTCTTATTTTTACCTTTTACGCTCTTGTGCTTGACCTAAAAGTGGACCTCTTTGCACCTTCCCTCTGCATGACATTTGTTCATCTGTGGACACGGTGCCATAAAGTTTTAAAGCTTCACAGTCTCTGAAATACTCTAGGAACCTTGGGTGGAAAGTGCCATAGTGGTGCGGGGCTTTATTTACTTCTGTTCGCCACCTGGGTCATACCGTGAAGTTCCAGGGCTGTGTGGTGTCTTCCAGACAATGGAACTTACGGATAATTTATTTAATAGATGCAGTATTAAAAAAAAAATTCCTGCTTCTAGCTAACTGAGAGTAAGTCGTATTTCATCATTACAAAGCAATAAGCAGGCTATAGATCCCTGTTTATGGCCTATTTTATCAGTATGACTTCATTGTCTTATTTTTAAAAATTGTTGTTATAACCCTGTTATTATAAGTTAATAGATATAGGGCTGTAACCATAATGTAAAACAACTTTTGCAAATCCACGGCAATCTGTGTGACTGAGACCTTTTTCATGCAAGGAGCACAGTGAGGGACTGCGGGTCCTTTGCCGATGTCTGTCACCGCACGGGGCTGGTAGAGTCAGTGCTTGTATCTCTGCAAAAAGTAGAATATATAAGAAACTTTGAATAAAATGAACTGAAAACCCTAACAACTGAAAACCCTAACAACTCTGCAATATTCTTTCCTCTTATATCGGGTATAAACAAAATCTTTCCCGTTGGCATGTAGGAAAGCACAAACACGCTCTGTAAGGCACAGGCTGTTTGTATTTGAAGGACTTCAAGGTTTCTGTAAGAAAAGTGGGATGCAAGAAAACCAGTAGCAGCATTTTCTGGGTGGATGGTGCTCTCAGTTGTGTGAGCTTGTCACCAGGAGGAAGGCAGAACCCCTGCGTGTTTGTTTTGTCCTCTGCCTTTACAGCTGGAGATGTGCTAGCGATAGCTGAGAGGAAAGCAGCAGACGTATAACCAGCCCAGCAATTAATGCTATAGCTCCACATTGGCAAAATTTGGGTTTTAAAGTTATTTGCTTTGCCCGATGTATTTTTAATGTGCTGAAATATCATAATAAGGGCATAACCATGCCAGGAAGCTATTGTATGGCATACGACTGGGACGTGGATTGTAAAGCGCCAGGACTGTGTTTTGCGAAAACTCCCTTTGCAGGCACTTCGTACCAAGAAAAGCCTTTTCTGCTTTCATCCCAGCTGGATCCAGGTCTGACGTCGCACTCTTAGCAAGGAGCGGAGCTGCTGGGAACGGGCAAGATCTTACGTGATGCTCTTCTGACAAGTATCAGGCTACTTTGTACTCTTCCTCCTGTGCAGAAGCGTAGTATCTCTGCCTCTGGTTTATTGAAAGAGAAACTGAGAAGGGAAAATAAGTTGGCTAAGATGAAAGAGATTTAACAGCAAAATGTAGAGGAACACCTGGAGTCCTGACTCCATCTCTCTGTTCAGCTCCTGGAGTTCATTCTCGGCAGTTTCCTTCATTCCCCCAGCTATCACTCATTTCATTAAAGCCCTATGAAAACCTGATGTGATTTTTCCATCCTTTTGGTCTTCTTTTTGTTCTTTAGTGCCTGTTTTTCTACATCTTAACCTTATTCTGAGTGGGAGGGTTGATTCTTTGGGCAGTGCTGGAACAGGAGGCTTTTCTGAAGCTACGTGGCAACCCTGTGGCACAAAATCTCTGACTTTCAGGCTTTTGTCAAAGTTTATGGCAACGTAACGACGCTGGGGCAGGCTCCGTACCCAACCAGAGCAAGCACTGCTTTGTGAGCCAGGCTGGCGTTCATGTTGCTGACCTCTCCACTTGATGGCTGGTGCAAGTGGGGAACTGCATGTTTTTGTTCAGGTACGCTAGTTTCGGGAATTCTGTCATCTATGCCCAAGATGGATGGGGGTTTTTTTGGCTATGACCATGCAGGAGCCAATGCTATGGGTGCCAAACGTTGCTGCTTCCGCTCGTGTGCTGCTGCTGGTGGACTAGGTAGGAATGATCTCCATTCTGCAAAGTGTGTAGAGGTGGAGGACTGGGAATTGAATCGCAGAAACTTAAGTTATTCTTATATTAAGTCCTGAAACACCTCGTAGTCCCTAACACATTGTGTGCTCAGGCCAGTGGGCTGTGTCACCTGCCCTTGATGTCGTGTGCGTATTTTTCCGGTGTGTACCAGATAGACCTAATCAGAGCACAGTCCTGCACGTGATTTCTTGCATACTTGGTTTTCTGACATTTGCTTTTCAGCGTTTGCTGAAAACATGCACTGTTGTGCTGTGAATCTTTGCTTCTGTCCCTTTGCTCTGTAGCAGCTGTTTGAGCAAGTGAGAGGCAAGTAGCTCATGGATAACAGTTTCTACTTTTGTAAAATAAAGCATGACATTGCAGATGGTCACTAGGAATGTCAAAATCCGGGTGAGAGAGAAGTCTTGTCCTGTGCCCTTATTTCAATGTGCTGCTTTGCTGCGTTGGTTAAGGAGCCCTTCTTTCATGGTTGCTCCTAATGTCAAATTTTGACCTGATTAGTTTCCGTAATTTTCCTCAGTTGTAGCCCAGATGAAATGCCGGTACAGGCCCCTCTTCTTTAGTTGGCATTTAGCAGAGCACCGGTGAGTTTTTGCACAAAGCGGGTTTGTGGGTTACAGCTGAGCGTCCTCCCAGGTCCTGCTTTCTCATCGGACTTACTTCTAGGAAGGAAGAGTATTTGCGCAGAATACCCACCTCAGCATCGCTTCCTCTGTCAAATTCCTGACATTACTACTTCTCTTTGGGCCAACTCCTTCCCTTCCCCCTTTCCTTTCAGATACCATTAAAACTGGATTGTTTATAAAACTTGCCAATTCCCAATCCATGGGATTCCAAGCTATGGACTCCTGTATATTCTTCGCTGGGATGGGGAGTAAGGAGGAAGAGAGAAACGAGGAGAGAAAGAAGGGACTATGATCTTTTTGACCTATTGAGGTCCAGGTCCAAACATGTTCGGGGGTTTTTAATCGCATATGGTGGGTTTGCCTCTGATGGGGAGTACTCCTGTTAAAAACCCAGCCAAGCAGAGCTGGGTTGGGAGGATCTGGTTTAGAAGGACCCTCAAGGTGACTTGAGGAAAACCCAGTGATTCTTTGTGACTCCTTTAGAAGAGCGTGGTCCTTGCGACCTGAGCGTGACGCCCGTTTTGGGGCAGCCTGGGTGAGCCGGCAGTGGGAGAAGGAGGCTGGAGGTAGTCTTCATCTATAGAGTACGACAGTCTTTTATTAAGGCTGATGGGATGCAGATCTCTTGGGGCTCCCTGGGCATTTCTTTCAATCCCTGGCCTATTTTCAGCCAGAGACTTGATTGTCAAAGGACTGGAGGTTTGGGGTTTACTCAGCAAGCTGAAATACAGCAGTTTCACTTCAGAGTACGCGCCCAACAGTCGGTCAGCTCTTTCTTCCCAGCAGGGTCCGAGTAAAACCCCTCAGTCTTGAACGGGATAGTTCAGAGGCCATAGAGTGAGAAATTTGGGTAGTGGGGCTTTTGAATCTTCAACACGCAGAGGGTTGTGTGATGAGTCTTGGTCAAAACACGGTCCGTCTGGCACGGTGTGGGTAGGATGTGAATTAGATTTCTGTCCTTATTGTTAGTTGTGGGAACGGGGGGGAGCTGGGTGGGGGTAGGGAATCGGAGCTCTGCATCATTTTCTGTGCTGTTTGCAAACCCCTCTGAATAGTGAAAAACAATGCGATTAATTTTCTCTAGCGCAATCATGCATAGATTTAATAAGCATCCAAAGGTAGGATCCATCTGTAAAGTACGCACTGCATGCTAAATTACTTCTCTTCTGCAATTTTTTTTCTTTCCAAACCTTAATTAATTGAAGAAAAAAAAATTGTTTATTAAAGTGGGAACAGGCTAGGCTCTGTCTCTGCATCTCTGGTTCAAAAGTTCATACAATTCCCTGAAGGCTCATCCGTGTGTGTGTGTGTGTGTGTTTGCAATTGGGGGTGTGTGTGTGCGCGCACATCGCTCTCTCCCTCCCAGACTTGCTCGCTCTCTGCTAAGAGCCAGATGCCCAGAAAGGTGCTGTACTTTAAGCAAAGGTTACTTTTTTTTTTTTCCCCCGGAAGAATCCTAACTTGGTAGCACCCTTCCTTCTCTCCCACCCCTGCTTGTCCTTTATCCCTTTTGGCTCGGAAAGGTAAAGACACTTCCAGCACATAGCTTAAAACAGCGTAAGCAGATAAACAGGGGTAAGGGATGGAGAACGGGAAGTTGATTCCACAGGTGGATCCACGGTAGGAAGCACCTGTGTGTGCGTGAGAACAAGACGCAAACAAACAAGGTCCGGTGAAAGGAGAGGGGTTTGGGCGTGCAAGGCACACATGGGAGAAATACTCATCAGTGAGTAGAGCTGTACCAGGTAAGGACAGCGGGGAGAGTAACGTGCATATTGCCAGACCCGTAATCCCCTCTTGTCTTCTTTCAATGTTGCCCTCTCCTTGAATCCCTGCCTGCCTCCCTGCCTCCATCAGGCTCCTTATGTTCGGCTTTCAGCCCTGGCACGCCGCGTCCTCCGTAGACACCGTCTCTGGTTGCAGCCTGGGGTTCTGCTGGCTCAGCTCACCTTGCCTTCCCCTCCTGGGCTGGCTGCGTCCCTTCGCTCTGCAGCCACCGTTCTGCAAGGTCACTGCGCTGGCCGACACGGCCAACCTGCTGCCCTTTCCCGTCTCCCCCCTCCCCAGTTTGCCATTTTTCCCCCACTGTCTTTTTCATCTTGTCCCCTCGCGGTGGTGTAGCATCGCAGGCTGGGAAACTTGGTCTGAGCTGCTTCACTCTTACCTGCTAAGAGCAGAAAGGTGTTGGGCTGCTTGAGGTGGAGCGTAAAATCCCGTCAAGAGATGCAGCTCGCCTGAGTACACCCATCCCAACGCCCGTGGGGTGGGCTCTGTGCAGTTGGTAGTAAGAGGTGGGTACTTCCACGGTACCACAAATCTCCTTTTTCTCAGGACAAGGAGTATCTGTCCCTCTCCGTTGACCACATGCAGAGGTTGGTGAGGTTACCAGGTCTGAGCTGGGGAGGTGAGTCTCAGCTCCGGAGGAGGTGCTTGCTGCAAAGACCTTGAAGAACATGAAGGCTGGGAGGGAAAAAGCCAGAAGATTATGCAGGGGCATCAACAGCCGGTGTCAGAAAGGAGAGCCGGGCCCTCAGCACCGCTGTGTCACGACGGTGGGACTGGCGTAGGGGTGAGGTGGGAGCCGTCACCTTTCTGTGTCAGAGCCCCGTGCATGAACCTGTCGGCTCCCGAGGGCAGAGGAGGAGATGGGGTGGTCGTGGACCCCCTCCCAGCATGGCAGTGGCTGCCTCAGCTTTTCCATCTGCAACAAGGGAATAAGTGCCCTTCGCAGGAGAGTGGAGGCTTGATCAGCTTACCCTAAAGAGGTGTGACAGTTTTGGATGAAGGCACTAAAGTGCACCGTATATTTAGATTGTAAACAGAAAGCAAATACACTTTTTTTTCTAATAGCTATACCCAGTGATGTGGGTGAAGTGGCACAAACACTTTATCCGATGCAGTTAAATTTATGCTCAGTCAGATGAGATTTTTCAGGTTTTGATTTGCACCTCCGATCTGTTTAAAGTTCTATTTATTGCAGGGGTCCTTTAATTTGAAATAATGGCAAGATTTTTGTTTTATCATTTTCATGTTGACAGTTGGCCAAGGACTCAGAACCACACGCCACAGATGGCAAGTATAGTGTTGTCTTGGATTATGCAAGTCCTCCAAAATAAAAATTGCAGCTGGATTTTATAAGCCACCTGGATGAGTGATTTGAGAGTGAAGGAATGGACTATTTCACTTTTCCAATAAATTTAAAAGAATTTGTAAAATAATTGCCACTTGGGTAGCAGAATTCAGCTGTACATATGTCTGTGCTCAGTAGCATCTTTATAACCATTCACTTGAAACCCCATTGAAACTGGTGCTGAGTTCCTCTGAAAATCATGCGCTGACTGCAATCCCAAGCATTCAGAAAACCGTGAGGGTTTGGTTTTTTTTTTAACGGTCTTCCTCCCTTGGATTCAAGTTTCCTGTTCTTTCCCACAAACAAGGGGATGAGGAATTTGGGAGGAGTGTGAACTGAAAGTTGAGAATCTCCTGCGATTGTATTACTCCATTTGTTGGGATTCCTGGAATATTCCAAATACAACATCTTCAAAAATTTAGCAAGAGCTGTTTGTCCTGTCTGTAAAGGTCACGCATCCCGCAGCAGAGGAAACGCAGTGGTTTTCCTCTGGAAACCTCTAGCAAAATCTTTGTGGGTCTGAAGAACGAGAAGCTGAGGAGTGGACTGGCATGGGGAAGAGAAGTAAGTTTGGGTTGGTTTTTTTTTTAATTAGAGGGTAGGAATGGTGACAGCACATGGTTTGAATATGGTGGGCAGCAGCCGAGAGGACACCCAGCGCACCTCCAGAATATACTCAGGACCTGACCCAGCATCACCAGCCGCACGCCTGCTCTTGGCCCACTCTGCTGCTCTCACCCCAAATAACTTCTTTGAAGACATCCGTGTTTCATGTCCGCTGTCCCGTACACCTGGGCAGGATGTGTCCAGAGCCCCCCCCTGCCCCCCCCCTTACAGCCCCCCATGCCAGCTTGTGGGGACCAACCTCCCTCCGCTGCCGCACAGTTTTAGAGCCGAGCCCGTGGTGCTGGCAACTGCTGGTGAGGAAAGGGGGTGGTGGGAGAAGGGGGGGGGAAATGTTGAGGCCGGTGGCTGTAATCATCCTAGTTGCTGTCTATTTCCTCAGACTAATAGCAGAGCGATCAGAGTCGGGGAGTTCAACCAGAGGTTATCTTTCCCAGGTACCATCTCGCCCAACGAGAATTTGATTTTTTTCTATAGGACTTTACTCCATTAGATTAATGAAATTTCAATGAGAGCCTGGCGCCCCCTGAAGCTTTGTTAACAAAACAAATGGGGATTCGGTAGGTGTGACAGCTTGCGAGGAGAGTTACGAGAAGGTGAATACATCCTCGCAATCCACTCAGCCTGCAACACATTGATCTCTATTTAAAGCACCAATCGGATTTTTGTTAATTATAAATGATTGATCTGCAGTTTTTCCCCACTCCCATCGCCACCCGCTCTTCTCGTCTTACATGTGCTTTCCCCCCTCCCCAAGCCCCCAACACACTTGTAACTTCTTTGCATGCTGCATGTGGAGCTTTTTTTGTTTCAAAGACAGCCCTGGAAGGCAAATTGCAGCAACACCCAATGGCAGTGCTCTGTCTTTACTGTTGCTGTCAGCACTTTCATTGCAAACCCCATGTTTTTCATGGTTTATCAGCTGAACGTTAAAATTAACTCCGCGCTGGGCGTATTTTACAGGTTTAACAAAAAAAAAAAAAAAAAAAGCCCTTCGAAACAAACTAAGGTGCAGTAATTAAAGCGGGGAAAATACATTTGGCTTCTACTAGGTTCCGAGTTTAAATCTGTAGGAGCTGGGAAATTGAACTGCCATTCTTAAATCACCATTTCAAACCTGGGGTTTTATAGGGGTCACAGCGGTGCGTGATCCTACATGCGGTGCGAGTGTGATCCAAAGCCCGGTTAGAGACGGAGGGTCTGCCTCTGATTTCATCCCTGGAGCTGATGGGTGAAGCCTTCCTTTGGCTCCGGTTTTATTCTGGTGAAGTTGGTCTGAATTTGAGCGAAGCCCAGGAGAGCAGATCAAACTCTGAGCACTTCTAAAATGTATTTGTCTGACTGCTCAGTCTTTTGAAATGCTGTGGGGTTCTTGGTTTGCGTCAGGGCTGCCCAGTCTGATGCTCACGAGTGCTGGAAGTGGTCACCAGTGGCCCAAGAGCAGCAGGTGCTGCGTCGTCCTGCAGAGCTGCTCTGGTGCCTCCCAAACTTCTGTAGCTCCATAAATCCAGCTTATCTCTTGAGGACGTGGTTCCACTTCCAGGGCACTACAAGTGTAGGATATTTTTCATCTTCAAATCATCCCTGTTTATTATCTTTATTTTTGTTGTGGCTTTCTGAAGCTGGCTTGGTTTGATTGCTGGGAATGAGAGGGAGGGTGGCTGTGCTTCGTGTTCTCTTTTCTCTGATCGTTTCTTCCAAGGATGGGGCTAGATGTGCACAAGAGCCCGTGGAGGGTACCACCATGTAACTCAGTACCTACTCTGTGTCCAAGTTCTTGGGCTCCTGAGCCCCCATTAGGGTCATTTTGGTGAGTGGTGGGATTTGTTTGACTCTTCTCAACTGCTTTAAAAAAAAAAAAAAAGACAAAAAGAGGGGAGGTGATGCTTCTGTGGCCTTTATTCTAGAGAATCCATCCAAAATCCTGTTGTCTTTCCTCATACCCTCCCAAAACACTGTGATGCTTGGCGTGCGTGAAGCTCGACCGAACCCACCGCCCCAAACAGAGAGTTGCACCGCCCTGCTGTACAAAAGATGGACGCAAAATGAATAACTTGAATTAATGCGGCAACATTTACCATAATAGTGATATGGATGGTGGAAGGTGTTATTAAAGATGTCCCCCATGAGATACTTAGTGGGGGAGAGTCTAAATTAAATGTGCTGGTTTTATTACTTAATGCTCAGATAACAACTTGAAGCAGGTGTACTTAATTTTGCTTCCTCCCCCTTTTTTTCTCTCTGCCCTGTGCAGACCCTGGGTGGGTTTCCAGCACAGGGGTCTTCTCCAGGAGGAGCAGGTATGGTCCAGCCTTGGGGGTTGAGCTCCACCATCTCAGATTTCCATGGCTGAATAACATGTTCCAGCTTTAAGGAAAGACACACAAAGTGTTTGACATTTATTTCTGTAATTAGGAACTAAATTCCGCCTCTACTGATGATGATAAAAAGGTGTTTAATAGTCTGCTCTCCTTTGGAAGGCAGCGGAGGAGCTTTTCAAAGGACTCCAGAAATTGGAGGGAGGGGGGGAAAGAAGTATATTCTGCAAAAATGTTATATAGCTGTCTCAGGTGTTTCAGTATCAAGCTCTAATCAGCACTGATGTGGGAAAACAGATGATTGTGCTGAATTATCAAATATCTTGGATTTCAAACATAAAAAAGAGTTGATTTTAAAAGATTTAATTCTTTTTCTGTTGTCTTTTTGAATAGCCTAACTAATGATTTTCATTAGTGGGGCTGTAATTTATGTGGTCCCAGTGGGCTCTACCAAGGTTAAATAATTTAAAGAAATAAAACCCTTATCTGATGTAATATAGCTAATGAAGTATATTAGATACTTTGCGCCAGTGCCGTGTGAAATAGATCTCTGAAGCAAAACAGCAGCCTTGTGTGAGGGCACAAATCTCAACATAAATATCCAAATGCAGCAAGATGCTGCAAATTTTTAAAGATACGCCATAAAATGAGATTAACGCAGGGACGCAGACCCCGTTCTCCTGAATTACAAAGGGATATCATGGGATTGCAAGCGACATTCACATAAATAAAAAATCAATTCTTAATGATGAGGCAGGCTTGTTTTAGCGCATTACCCAGGTTAAATGGGAGCACACAGAAACAGCAAGTCCTATAAGACTAGTGGAATCATTGTATATTAATATGATTTAGAGAGCTGCATACCTCGATGGAATAATTGTTATTATATCTATACAGCCAGATGGCACTTGGTGTAAACAGCCATCGAGCACCTCCGACACAAGTGCTGTCAGTGGATCTTTCAGGTGTTCTCTCTGCATCCCCTTCACTCATCTCATCGCTGCAATCTGCATTTCGGTTTGGACAAAATGCTTGAAGTCTGCTAAGCAGGTGCATTTTTCAGACTTATCTTCAACTCAGTCCCTCTTTTTTTTTTTTTTTTATTTTGAAACAATTTTTTTAATTAAAAAAAAAATCTGCTGCAAATTCTTCCTAGGTAAACTTACAGAGCATGAGTTTTGCCTCTGCTGGGTAGCACAGTGAATAAAGACAGAGAATTCACTGCTGCCTGGTTTTGTTTTACACGTTTACGATGACAGATGTTTTAAAAGTCCTTTCAGCTGAAGAGCGTTGGACTTTTTTCCTTCCTTCCTTCCTTCCTTTACAAAAATACAAGAGGTGAATGTTCAAAAACTAAGATTAGCTTAAAAAAAAAAGAACACTAAGAAATCAAGACTTAAAATCATCAAGCTCTTGTTAATATTAGTAATGCTGAATTTAAGCTAGCCAGGTTAGATTTTGCATCACGTGGCTTTTATTTAATATATTTTAACATTGCTGTTTTTTTTTCTTCTGGGCTTTTAAAACACGCAGTTCTTTACCGACAGGGATCGTGAAGGAGCTATTTTATTTCTCTTTATCCTTTGCCTCCTGTCACCCTCTTTCTGGCTTTTTTCTGTGCCCCAAAAGATTTTATTCTGGTGTCTGAAAACACCAGCTCAAATCTCCTGCTCTTGCCCATCTTGGGTGCCTGATATATTGCCCATCCATTACTCTCCAAGTATTTCATACCTTGCACATAGTCTACTACAGGCGTAATTCATTTAAATTCAATTGCTGAGTTCTTCTGCTCTGGGTTGATCTGAATATGTAACTCTCTGCTATTCCTTGTACGGCTGAAATACTTACATTTATTACAACTGTCCCCGGGACACCTGTGGCAGGGAATGGGGTCTCCCATGTGGAAAGGACATATGTGCTCCATACACAGAGATGGTGTATTTTATTTTTATAGAGGGCGAGTGGTAAAGAAGGAGCCACTTCCCTGATAGTTTATCTATAGATCGATACAGGCTCTCGACTGTGATACAGCGAACTCGCGCTGCCCAGACCATCTCTGGATGAAAGGGTTTACAGCCGCGCTCTTTGTTCGGATCCCTTTTTGCCTGGATTTTGTAGATATTCTGTGAAACAGCCAGGGCTTGGAGAGAGGGCTCAGTCGAGAGAATCGCAGGAAGAGAATCGGAGATAGAGACTGATGTTTTCTGTCGATACGGCGGCGTTGGGAAAGCGCCGGCGTGGTTGTGACCCTGGTCAGCCACGCAGGGCTATTGTTCCAGTGATGGAAGGGACTGTCAGGAGTGAAATATGGGCAGCGTGGCTGGCTTTCCTGTTTGAGGGAAACAGGAAAAAAAACAACCCACAGCCCAGAAGAAAAGTGAAGCTCCTTTTTTTAATACTATTTACATCTTTGCTTACTTGTAGATCATTTTTAACCTGAGCGTCTGAGAAGCTTTTATTGAATCGCATCCTTCAGCTGAAGGGGAGAAGAAAAATCCCGTTGCTCAGGAAGGGACGTTGTTGTTCTTTTTCCTTTCTTTAGAGGAGGGAATGGTTCTTAGGGATCTCTTAAAGATGCTTGTGTGTGCTCTGCAATGAGCTCTTACTTAAAACTAATTCATTCCCTCCTCCCAGTATTTCTCTTCATTAGATGAACAGATCCTCAGCTGTTGTAAATTGTCATAACTTCATTAGGGGGTTTGGGCAATTTACACCAGCTGAAAATCTGCCTGGGAGAGTTTTGCCCGGAGGGAGAAGGCACAATTCTGTGCATGGCACTTTGACCCTGGCATTACAAATGTCCTGGATGCCTGTGATATGTTACCCTATTTGCCTCATATATTACTGAACGTCAGCAGGAGGACATGACGAAAGGCTCTTGGTCTTCATTTTGAATTTCCAAGTATTTTCCCTTTTGTTTCATTATCACTAGAGGACATTTTGTCTCTTATCCTGCTGTTTAAAGAAGAGGAGGTTGTAGTAAAGTGATTTTTAGGATGATGGTTAGAGGAAGACAACAGGGTTGTGATTCCCACCGCCTTGGGGTGGGAGTAAACTGAGGCACGGAGCAGCCAGCCCCGAGCCAGGCCAAGGACGTGGAGCCAAAGCAAACGGCTCCCTGATTTAGTTGCTCTTAAAGTTCTAGCATTTCATCCTGAGTAACTTTCCTCTTCTTAAAAGGTTTGTCTGGGTTGGTTTTTAATTGCACATTGTGAGTGTTTAATAAGGCATTGCTCCTCCAGCACAGAGCCCGGTCCGTGCAGCTCTTCTACGTGCGGTCCTCGCTCACGGGGCTGGTCCTCCTTGTCAGAGCAACTCCAAGTTCTGTGGCCTCGATCGCAGCAAAATATTTAAGCATATGCTTAAAACAGCCTTTACTTAACAAATTAAGTCAGCGGGGCTTAACCATGTGTGTAAGTACTTTTTGAATGGGGATTGTCTTTTTAAAGAGTCAGAGCCTCCATCTATTAAAGGCACGTCTGCATGCTCCCGTACTGTTTTAACGACGTGTTGAGACATACGACCCGTTCACATGGGGGCACTGGTACCAGAATACTTCCAGAGGAAGTAAACAAGTTGTACCAACATAAACCAGATCCGTTCTGGTCTAACTACACTCACTTTGGAAGTATGTACTAACATAATTATTGTAATCCAGTTCAGATAAATCACAGCAGGGGTTACAGCATGCAAAAATCCGTTTCTGGACCGAAGTTTTTTCTGCGACTGATGGATTAGATGCGTGTGAAATCCTGGGTCTGCTAGAAACACTGCAAAGACGCTGCTGTCTCCTTACCAAAGGGAGAACCGAGCAGCTCCATCAGCAGCAAGCAGCCCTACTGTCACATTTGGGCTCGACGGAGGAATATGTAGTTAAAGAAGAAGCAGGGTTTCTTTTTTAAAGCTTCCAACGGCGAGAGAGAGCAATCATTTAAACAGCTCCCTCTTCTTTTCTTAAACCCATCAGTCCAAAATCCTGAAATAGTTTTGTTTTGTTTTAAGTCTCTCCAAAGCATTTGTGCGATTCAGCCACTGCAACTGCTTGACTCTTTACACATGCCTCCCCCCTTTTCACTCTGATTATACCTCTCCGTGTGCTCAAGGGGAGGAAACTACTGTTAATTTCAATGAAATTAACTTACATTGTTGTTTTGCTGCTCAGTAATAATTTTTACGGGGTGCCCCAGGGGCACCTCTGTTCCCTGTTATAAGATGTCACAATCTCTGGGATACAGTATTGCTGTTCAGCTTGACTTCTCATTTCTGTTGCCTGGAGCTGTACTGCTCTCAGGAAAGCGTATCATATAAATCGAGGCATCTCTGGGCATTGTATACACATATATAATTTATCTATTTTTATTTAAATATTTTATGTATACTTTTAAAAGCTGCGTGTTGCTATTGTGTTTTTCTCACCTCCAATTATTTTTGCAGGTGCCCGAGGGCCAAATTTCGCCTGGCTTTCCACTGCAGCCAGACTGAAGTGAGCAGGGTTGCACCAGTACCGCCGAGCAGAGAATTTGCCCCAGAATAGCAGTTTAGCTACGTAACAGCATGGGTTATTTTCCGGAGGAACTTGGCAGCATTGCACGACAGTATTGAGCGAGGGAGGAAAAGGATGCTTTGGTGGCTGTGGCAGTGGACAGGACCTATAAGAGGATCTGAGCGCAGCGTCTGGCTTAGCAACGGATTCTGCGTGTGCAAATTATCTTTATGTCTCTGTCCCCACCTGCAAAATGAGGTTCATTATCTTCTGTTTAAAATATAATCGCCTCTGAATATAGACAGCCTTTTTCAACGTGTACATAAAACACCCTGCGTGATAGGGCCCTGATCTCTGCAGGGACCTCTACTTCCATACTGATATTATTTATATATGGGAGTTTTTATAAGACATTTGAAGGACTCTAGAGATTAACCATCCTTTTGTGCAATACCCGATATTGCATTTTCTGTCATGCCGCATGTTGACAGTCCCTTAGTTCTCGGCAAGCAAGGGCCGTGTCAGCAGCAAGGCAAGCCTTCCAAGGTCTGCTCTTTGGCTCCAAAGGGAACAGTCCTATAAGGAGAAATGGAATAAATTCTCCAAGACGATTTTAGCCGAGAGGGCGTGAGTGACAGACTGATCCCCTGAAGTAGCACTTGCTAATTGAGCGAGCACCCAGCCACAGAGCCGGAGTGTTTGGATCCAGTTTCTAAATGCCTTTGTCTCTGTGGGTGCAGTCCCCCTTGTATGGGTGCTCTTAAATCAGTGTGACCCACTGACTTGTGTGGGTGCTCTTAAATGATGTGCTTTTGTATGCAAAAGGTACAGAAAGCCGAAACTGGGGGGGGGGGAGACGTGGTTGGTTTTAAACCGGTTTGGTATCAGATCGCAGAGTTTCCATGCGAGGTTAACTGTCCCTGGTTAACTACATCTGATAGTGTGCCCGTGCTGGCTGGAGTCGGCGGTGCCTCCCTCGCGTAATGCTCGCAGTTAATAATTTGCATTCGAAAGCTTTTTGGTATTTGTATTGCACTTTATTGTGCCTCTCGGAAATCTTTAAGTCAGGAGAAAAAATGGCAACTTAGATGGATCTTTGGCAATGTTTTTGAAAGAGCGGTCGTTGCCTTTCCTTCATTGATAAAATGAGGGTGGGGGGAGGAAAATTACTGTGTTTTTAACATGGTTCTTAAGACTCTGTAGGTGACTGTTTTGTATCGAGGGCTGTGGAGCTAGTGCTTGTTCTGCTTGCTCGTTAAAAGGTCGTGCAGCTCACTCTATATAAACATATTGCAAATATTTGGTTAAAGTGGGAATGCTTGTAAAGAAGCAACTGGATGTTTTTTGTTTCTCTTGTCCTGCAGTGTGTGTGTGCGTACCTGTTCTCTACATATGAGGCTGTAAAAATTTGACAGGCTTGTCTTCTTGTTAGGGAAATAGTTGATGTAATGGCTAGGAGTCAGTCACCTATCCCAACCAGGCTCAGAAATTGTTAATTCAGGAGCCAGACAGCTGTGTCTGGTCCAGGGAGATGTGTTTATCGAGCATATGTTTAGCTTCATGCGCCTATTCTGCAAAGGATGCTGAAATACTTTTTTTTCCCCTCTTCCAGTTAGAAGTAGGTTACAGACCAGAGCTTTGCACTGAAGTAGTTTGTGTTTTGGCCTTGGTGCAACATTGCTGGTTCTGGGTCCCAGAAGATAACTTGGCGCTTGTCCCATCTTTGAGGATGGGTACTATGGTATGCTTGTGAGACCTAAATTTGCAAAATCAACAAAAAAAAACCCATTCCCCAAGCTAGTGCAATCCCAGCAGAGGAAACGCGTGCCTGGATGTCTTAAACGGTGCAGCGTTGAAGCGGTGACGGGACCTTGCCTTGCACGAGGGCTGGTACAGGCGACCTGTGAAGAGCAAGGGCAGCCCTTCCCTTAAACCGGGGCCCGGTCCTTCCCCATTTTTGCCAAAGATGTTTTGTGAGACTGCACCAGCCCTGCGCGATTAAAGGGATTTAACTGATAGGTGACCGGAGTGGTAGGCGAGTCAGCCAGAGTTGGAGACCTCTTCCCCATCAAACCCCATGCAGCAGCCGGGGTGGCTGTTCTTCCAGCTCTCTCTGCGCTACGCAGTTTTATAGGGACCCTACGAGCCCCTCTCTTTCTATTTTAATATCTTTCTTTCCATACTAGCCATACCCTGTGTGGTGGTCGGGGCGCAGAGGCATGTTGGAGGCTCAGTGATGTGCCCAGGGCTGTTGGGGACTCGGTGGCAGAGCAGATGTTTGAGCCCAGTCACCCCAGTTCCAGTCTGCTGCTGGCCCCAGCAGACCGTGCTTCCTGTCCATCAGGTTCGAGCTGCTCATGCGAGGCCACGCTGAATTCCAGCTCCTGATGAATCGCTTTCATCCCAGCAACACAAAACGCACACTTAGGCAGAGCACGGGTGACTGGTTTTGTGGAAACTTTCTAGAGCTGGAGTAACTCTAAAGCAAGCTGTAAATATATTCTGTGTAATGTTTAAAAATGCCCGGGTGGCACTGTTAAATATTAATCCAGCTCTATTTCTTTGTTTCGGCGGTTTATGCCAACTGCCAGGGCCGCGAGCCACAGGTGTGCTGCGCTGAGGCAGGTGAAAAATGAGGCACTGAGCTGTGGTGACATTCCTGTCCCCGTCCGGGGGTGACTCCGTGGCCTCCATCCTAGGTTTCCTTGTGCTCGTTGCCCTGCAGGTATTTATACCTGGGGAGATCAAACCAGGAGAAACGTTTACCGCACCCTTTGCTTCCTGCCAGAAATTTGCAGCTTTAATTTTTGCTTTTACCCAGGTTTCCTGAGGAGGGGTGAGGTTTATCGCTCGCCCCACCTGCCTGGGTGTTCCCACTTTCACTCTTACTTTTTTAACCTGTTGGCCAGTTCCAGCCAAATTTGACAGGCGTTGCTTTAAAGGATTTAATCTCTTATGATTTCCACGAAATGCTGAGTCTGACAGAGAAGAGGGAATGAGCAAGTGCCTTGGCTTGGCACAGGGACCGTGGCCATCGGGCTCGGGTCTTGTAGGACCCCAGGGTGGCCAGACCCCGCGTGCCCCAGCCCTGGGGACAGCTGTGGGCTGCGGTCCCACCCCTGGGCATCCATCCACCCCTGGGCTGCTCAACCAGCCTGCTTTTCCTTGCAGGCACTCGGGGCTTGTGTGTTGTGCGTGTTCGAGCTGCTGGGAAGGTCTCCGCAGTAAACGGCTCTTGCCATGAAAATAGTCTGTAGCAAAAATGTTCAGGGTTTTTTGGGGAATGGAAAACTTAAGAGTTTTGGTTGGGGAACTGGTGGGACGGAGAGAGATTATCTCAGGTTGTGGTCCTTGACCCAGACTTGCTTGTTGTATGAGTTTTGGTGTTTTGTTTTTTTTTTTTTTAAACTCCAGAACTTTCAAATGAAAATAAAACTTTATGAAAAGCTGCCACTTCCCTTTGCAATAACACTCACAGCTACTTTTTTAAAAAAGAAAATGGATCTTTCTGGCAAATAGTTCATAGCATGGATTAATCTTTGTATTAAAAGCAGGAGAGGTAAATGGCCAGATGTTTCATTTCCAAACAGGTCACAGTGCAAGAGCAGTAAACTTCTTCATGTGAAATGTCCTGCGGTTTGCGAGTGCGCGGCCTCGCTGCCAGCCTGCGACAGCTGCATCGATCCAATTCGGAGCTGTTACTGTCTGCTGGATCAATGATCAGCAAAGTAAAAAGTCACTTAGTGCCCATGACACAGGCTGTATCGTTAGGACCTATCGTGTCAAGGAGCCTGGTTTTATTAACTCTGTAATTACCTGTTAAGCCAAATCAGCCAATTTTATTGCACATTTTCTCCTACCTGGGCGGGGACCTTTGCCTCCCTATTAGAGCCCTGGGCATCCCCTCATTTTTCTCCGCTTCCTCTGGGGTCCTGAGCGTTTTTCACCATTGCTCAGGCTGGGAGCGTGATGAGTTGAGCGTTTACCTACCTGCCCGAGAGCTGAGTTCCCCACCGCGCCCGGCCGAGCTCCACGGCCCTTTCTGGAAGCAGGTTTCCCAGCAAGCCTGGGATGCAGCCCAGCATGTTGGACGCCGTTCCCTCAGACCAAAGCCAGAGCATGGGCTTCGAGCAAAGCTGGGTGATGGGAGAAGAGGGAGTTTTGTAGGAGGCTGCTTACAGGGTCTTCTCTGTGCTCTTTAGCGCGAGAGCCCGGAGAATGGGATAGGAACCGCTCCCATGGAACAATATTGGCACGTTTTGGTGTCTCCTTGGCTTCCGAGCCTGGTTAGAATTATTTACTTATTTACATGTTCCTTTTAACGTCAACTTTTCTTCCAGTCCTGAGGAAGAGGAGGTTGGGGAGGGAGTCCGGGGGCGAGGGGCGGCTCTGCCCCACAGGCAGGTCCCTACCTTGAATTTCTTTGCAGGTTCTTGGGAAACGGAGCCCCAGCACGGCTGCGGGTAGGACGGGGATAACGGCCCCTCGCGCTCTGGGGGACGTTAATGACTGCAAAGTGCTCAGACGGCTCCGGCAGTACTCTGGGCAGTAATGGAGACCCGGGAAATACATGGAAGAGAGTCATGATATTGGTTAGCTCACTAATCCTTGCTATTAACTGTCCCAGCGGAGCCATACCTTGGGGTCTAGAGGGGACAGATGGGGGGGTTGTCCACTGGTGTAGCCTTGGAAACTA
>JAVKLA010000081.1:43405539-43436635 GCA_034782735.1 Sagittarius serpentarius
TTGGAAACTACAGTTCTCGGGGGGGGGCAGGTTGTTGAGTAAAAGGGACTGTTTAAGAAATCCATCCAGGGGAATTCACTAGCTTATTATCAAGTATAGCATCTAGAAAATCAGATATTTTTATCGCTAATCTGTGCTTTGGGCATTTGAGAGGACAGAGGAGCTGCAGGCCTGCTGTCATTTATGGATGAGCTAATTCTTGCTGTGCTGAAATTAGATGTTAAAGTAGTCCCGGCTTATACCCAGCATGCATGCAGAATTCCTGTTACGGAGCCAGCTGTGCAGATAGAAAATCTGGGAGCCCAGAATTAAATTTCTCGTTCAGACCCAAGAGGTTGGACCAAGATCCTGTAAACAGCTTTCTCCATGAAGGGCAGCCTGCACGCCAGTATTAAGCGTTTGATCTTTCCCTGGGTGCTCTGGCCTGGGGGGAAAAAAAAAAAAAAAAAAGACAGATCTGGCGATGCTGAGAAAACCTTGTTAGGGAGCTGGGGGTTCAGTCCAGTTGCTGAGCCAGGAGCTTCATGGTCTGGGATTGTGCTAGTGCAAGGGGGAGGAGGAGGATAGAGACACCAGGAAGGTGCTTCAGGAGATGGAGAATTGAAGATCTTGGAGCCATGTGGCTTCCTACGTGCCCCGGTCATTGTGGGAGTGGAGAAGGCTGGATGCGCCCCTCTGCTCCTCACTCTCCTCTTTCGATAGCATCGACAGATACCTTTTTTTCTTGTGCTGCTCATGTCCTCTCATGGTAGCTCTTCCTTTGACGATGGGAGGTTGGATGACGCTTGTGGAAATGCTTGAGGCTGTTTGATTCAAGGGTACCTGGAAGTATTTATAGAATCGTAGAATAGTTTGGGTTGGAAGGGACCTTTAAAGGTCATCTAGTCCAACCCTCCTGCAATGAGCAGGGACACCTTCAACTCGGTCAGGTTGCTCAGAGCCCCGTCCAACCTGACCTTGAATGTTTCCAGGGATGGGGCGTCTACAGCCTCTCTGGGCAGCCTGTGCCAGTGTCTCACCACCCTCACTGTAAAAAATTTCTTCCTTATATCTAGTCTTGATCCCAGCTTTGTCACTAGTGTCACTTGCTGATCGTACAGGAACCAGGGGCTTTAGCAGAGATTGCTCTTAGGTTGCAATGTATGATCCATTTGCCTTGGAGCATAGCTGAGATGTAAAAACAAGCAGGTGAGAAATCATGGGGACAAAGTTGTCCTTTGGAGAGCTGGGGAAGAAAGGCACGTGTAAACCTCCGCTGCTGGGAAGGTGGCTTCTCATTAGCAATGCCAGGTCCGTCAAGGTGAGCTCATTGCTCTTAAAACTCCAAAAAGTTACTCGGGGATACCCCTCGCTGACCGTGGCCCGACCGAAGTGCCAGAGGGACTTGGTCTCTGGGGCTGACCGGGGCATGGGGCTGGCCCCGTACACCCACAGACCCTTGCTGAGCGAGGGGGAGGCTGCAGCCAGCGCGGAGCAAACGCGCTGTAGAATAACCCCCTCGCTGCCCACCCTTGAGTGTTTACTCTGTGCATGTTTTAGTGCTGCTGGGGTCATTGCCACTGACCCAGGGACTAGTCTATCTAGCACTAATGTCAAGAGACTGACATCCATAAAAAATTAAGAAACTCCCGTTTACCTACAGACTATTCCTTGTCTCGGAGGCAGGATGGGAAGAAGACAAAAGCAACAGAGGCAAAATGTCAGAATGATGTCCAGGGCCAAAACCAGGCATGCACTCCCTAGGAAAGATGAAAACTCCCAAAGATTATTTAAAGAGCTCCTGCCTTAACGATGGGATGGGGTGGGATTTGTTTGGGTTTTTGGGTGTTTTTATTAATCAAACATGTCTGTGCTTTGCTGGATAGCAGTCTGGAAATTAGGGAGAAATGCAATAAAGACCTGAGCAAGGGCACCTTCGTGCGGTGAAGCCCCAAGCCTTGCAGTGCTGCTGTCTGCACGAGCAGGTGGGCTCTGTCCTGCCGGGTGCCACACGGGCATTTGCAGGATCTGGCCCTGACGCCGCTTTCCCTGGGACTTAGTTCCTGCCTCTGAGAGTTTAGCCTCGGTGGGAAGCCCCACGTCGGGGACAGCCCAGGCTCACCCGTGTCCCCGGCCTGATTTTGCCCTTTGGGGTGTCCCATCCCCTCCCTCCACCCTGCCCAGCACTGCTGAAGCTTACTGCCATTTTGCAGGCAGGCTCTTCTTCAGGATTTATAACCCCATACCCTCATCCGAGTGCTAAGGGACCCCGGAGGTGCACCCCACACAGTGTGGCTCCCCCATAACCAACCTCCACCCGCAGCCCCTCAGGCTGGGACCCCGGCCGCTGCCAGGCACAGCAGCACCTTCTGTGGGAGCAAGAACAAGCCCGTAATTTCTAGCCTCCTGCTACGGTCTGCGGTGACCATTACCCTGTGCCGAGCTCCCACGCTGTGCGTTCCCAGCCCTCCCTCCCCTTCCCCGCTTCCCCTGGTCTTAATGGGTCTCCTCCTGTACGCTGAAGGCTGGGAGGGGGGGACGGTTGCAGCAGGGCTGGGTTTGTAGAGTGCTCTCAATGGTCTGTAACGTGCAAGCAAATCTCAGCTATAATGTAAAGCGTAATAAGCAGTTTGCAGGCTATGAATCTGCAATTAAAACAGTTATAGTTAATTTAAATAGTAGAAAATGAGGTTGATTTAATGCTTATTGATTTGGTAATGGGCACTGGCTGCATGTGACCAACCGACTCTGGGTCACAGCAGCTCTCATAAAACCGCGGTGCTCTTCCTTACAGTTTATTTACCCTCACACCCGCCTCGCCAGCCCCTTCTCACCCATGTATCCCCCACTTCCCCAAAATGAAATACATCCAGTCGTTAGGAGCTGTGACCCTAACATCATTTAGAGATGGCTGATAGCCATAAGAGGGTCCCCCCGACCCCCAGGGCTTTACATCCAGCCCCCCCATTAATAACGAGGGTGGTTCCTGGTGGAAAGTCCTTCCTTGCATATCAGTGGTGGCCAGACTGCACGGATCGTGTAGCCAACAGCCATGCTAAAAATGACCATGTTCAACATTAAAGCGGTGTGTTTTTAATTAAAATTGATTTTGGACTAAGTCCCTAACTAGTGTTTCTAATGGCTGCCATTTTTTTTCCTGATTGCAAAAACCTGAAGTTTAAATATAAAGAACGAGGAGGGAGCGATGGGCTTGTTGGGAAAGGGGGGAAGGAGCGAGGTCGAGCTGAGCAGAGCAGCTGCCTTGGATTTCAAGTGTCAGAGCCTAATGGGGATAGAAAAGCTCTGCTTTTGTAACTCAGCCGCACTGACTGCCCTTCCTAAAGTTTTTACATCACTTAAGTGCCGGGTTTTCGGCGAGCAGAAGAGGTTTGTTTGACTGTGCGAGCTGGAGTATCAGACCCACTGATCTAAAGTTACAGTGTTATTTCTCTTTTTATTAATTAATTTTTGGCAGAGTCTTTATCAGGATTCTTTTAATTATCAGCCCTTGGTACAACGTTAATCCTGTGAATACACTGACGTTAATTCTTGGGTTATTATGTGTTTTAGCCTGCGGGAACCAAAGCTCAGTTGTAATTTGTTAATGAAAGTTGGAATTTCTCTAAGGTGCCTGTGGGTGTTGGATCCTCACTCCCAGGTAATTTGGAGTTGGATTCTGCACCCTCATCGTAAAATGCGGTTCTAGTCCTGTTAAAATAAATAAATGGGAGGTTTTCTGACCCTCTCAGGTGTGCTCAGCCTGCAGAGGAGTGAACACCACCCCGCCGTGTTGCAAGGACAGCTTTGTGGGTACCAGCCATCGGTGCCGGCGTTTGTTTTTAAATGTTACTCATCTAAATGAAGCAGAAAACCAGGAATTTCATGAGTGTGGCCAAACATATCTGAATGTCAATCCTTGTTTCTTGGGCTCTCCAGGGTTTCCTGGGGAGGTGGGAGGGAAATCCCCAAACTATAGGATGGGTTGGCAAAGAGCTGTTGAAGCAAACGTGGCTTCATTTTGCCGTTTTCCTCTTTCTTTTAAGCCAGTTTTAAATGGCAGGCTGGTCATTGAATGCCACCGTTTTGTGCCCAAAGACTGTCAACTTGAGGCTGAGGATTTCTCTGCAGTTCACTGCCGCTGCAAATATTTGGCTAATTGCTAGGATGTGTATAAACCCAAACAGAGGCTGATGCCGAAAATCTGCGTGCTCCCGGCCTTGAGCATCCCTCTGGTCGTGCTCCGGAGATCTTCAGCCACTAATTCACTCTTAAGAAGATTCCCCAAAGAATCAAGGCACGCTGTTGTTTTCATCAAAGTGGAAATGCAGTCTTCCACAGTACAGCCCCCACCCAGCTGATCATTTGCCTAAAATCCCTCACGGCTGTAGTTTACCAGTAATCGCTACGGTCGGGCAACTCTCCGTTCTTAGCTTGTCCCTTAAGCAATACCAACAGCACCTTGTTGTCCCCGTAGCAGTGTCGGCTCTGCCAACTGCTGAACAGGGACTGGGGACAAGATGAGACAGATAAACCCGCTGGGGGGAAGGGAGGGAATAAAGGGCTGGATTATTTTCTTGACCACTACAAAATAAATTCAGAGTCTAACTTAGTTCAAGTTGCTGCAGATTTGGGGGGGTTCAAGTCAGTCTAAACTTGCTCCTAATGCCTAGTTCTTTTTGCTTAAACTAAATCCTCTGCCTGGGCAGAAAGAGTTAATTTTTGAGCTTGTACAGAGGGAGAAGGGGGAAATATGCCATACTGCAAACTTGGACAAAGCAGAAAAGATGCAGATGGGTCGGTCTTGCAGGAGGCATTCTGGAGACAGGCCAGCTGCATTTTCCACATGCCGTAGGAGTTAGTCTTTGGACAGATGGGACTCTGGGGTCACCCAAGAAAACTCCAGTGAAAAGGTTACCTTGTAGGAGCATTAGACACACTTCTCGCCGGAGTGCAGGGGTCAGGCACACTCTACTGTACAGCCACCGTGCTAGAGAAAACAAACAGCCAGCAGCCTGCAAAATGTCAGGGACTGTGGGAAGCAACTTTAAAAAAATAATTAAAGGCCCCCGTAAGGTTTTCCTGGACATAGAGCAGGCTGGAGACATCCGAAGTTTCTCTCTGCCTCCTGTTAAGGGCAGTTATAACGCTCCCTGTGTTCTTGGTCCTCACGAAACACGCCGCAGTGGGGGAGGCTGCGTGGGGAAACCAGGCTCAGCTTGCCCTTTGCGATTCCGTTTCTCTCCTAGCACGGGGAAAACAGGCTGAGCGCTTGCATCTCAGATGCAGCCTCCTATCTGCGCTTAGATCTCGAGTAGCGAGAAAGTCCGGAGGCTTCGACCCCGGCCCTGCTGCCTCTGCCCCGGCTGGGCTGTTTCCAGCAGGAGAGGCTGGATTTTGTGAAAGTGGCATTCAGGGCTCGGGCTTCGGCACCCAGTGCCAGCTTTCGGAAAGTCAAACAGATGTTTCCTCATTTAGCTCAGCATAGCTTGTCAGTCATCCCAAGAGGGAAATTAAAATGGGCTCGGGACAGGCAAGGCTCTGTCTGCTGCAGCCACTGAAAAGGGAGATGAAAAGCTTTATTTTTTTTTTTTTTTTTGCCTTCGTGTTGTGGGCTTGGCATCTGTATTTATTTACTCATTTTATATTTAGATGGAATGAATCATCTCTTTGGGGCAGGGGGCAGAAAATCCCTCTCCCTCTCCACACTGCCCCTTCCACCTCAAAGCATACTTTGTTGTTTTGTGTTCGTTTTGCCAGCAGAATTCAGCGTCTTTTTAAGCTACTGGTTCAGGCAGAGTAAATGTGTATAATAACAGTGTATTTGTAGCAATTTGTGGGGTTTATTCTCTTCCATCTGGTGGTCTTGGAGCACTTAATAGATGTTCTTTGTGATAAACCTGATGGAGAAGGATTAATTATTACCCTCATTTTTCAGTTGGGGAAACCGAGGCAGATGTGGGCACTAGCAGTTTGCTCTCAGTCTTGCACCAAGGTGACAGAAAAATGAAGATGCTGCCGAAATTCTGATTCTGTTCAGGCGAAACACCTCTGGAGATCTACAGACCCTTGATGGCACCTAAACCTCCTGGTCCAAATCTCATTAAAGCCAGTAGAAAAAACTCTCGTCATCTGTAGGCTTTAGGCTCAGGCCTCGGTTATGAGGTTAAAAAACAGCAAGACTCTCGTTTCCCTAACCTTTGTGCTGCTTAATTTTGCTCTGGATTAATAGGTTGTTCTGGTCTATTAGCAGCAGGGCTCGTTCGCTCTCGCCTCATTTTGCTTGGAATAATAAGACCAAAAAATTATGTCTCAGCAGAAGAGAGGGGGGCAAATAAAAGGGATTGGGATTTCACGTCCTCTGATAAAAGAGGACGAAGCAGCACGGCTGTTCCCAAACGGTACAGTGAGGGATGTTTAGCGTTTATTTGGGTTAGAAGAAAACCCACCCAGCATCGGGAAACACAAAGAGAGGAGAGATTTGCCTCTTCCCTTTTGTTGCGGGGCGCGGGGACGGGAATGCGGAGCTCCGTACCCTCCTTTCCCGGGGCTGCCGTGGCGTGTCATGGTTTTCTCAGGCTTGGGGAGAATGCTTGGGGTTTCGGGGGCTCTTTGTGAAAGGCGAGCTGTCGCCTTCCTTCCCCGAATGAATTCCCCCTTGCCTTAGGGCCCATAACCCAGCGGGCAGGGTCATGGCTGGTTTAGATGGTGCGCGCGCTCTCTCTCTCTCAGTGCGAACCAGCGGAGTGATGTCTGCGTTTCGGGAAAAGAATGTGTGTTAAAAGGACTAATGGTCCGACTGTCCATCAGGCCGGGCAGCCCTCGAGGTCATCCGGCGGTCAAAACCAAATCATTCCAGCCTGTTCCCGATGCTGATGGCTGGCCTCATGGAGTTCACTGCCTCGCGTCGCTTTGGTACCCTGCGAGAGCGAGCGGGGTTGGTTTTAATGAGTATTTTTAGGAGGACATGGGGAGAGCAATGTTTTCTCCTTAGCAACTGTATTTGCATAGAGTCTTGCCGTTGAGGCTGCAAGGGTCTGAAGCACATGCGGTGTTCATCTTTGCTTTAGAAAGAAAGAAAATTAAATCTCCCCGGACTCCGCACTGATGAATAGACAGTGGGACGGATTCTGACCTCGGGGCCAGGACGAGCGCAGGGGGAGTTTGGGAAGGCTTGCGCTTGTGTGCGTGAAGGGAGCGTTTGCTGCAAAGAAAGTATTTATATGGGAAGAGAGACTTTGCTCTGCTCTGCCCTGCTCTGCCCTGTGTTAACACAAGCAAAAATGCTCTGTTGTCAGCTGGGGAAGAAATCCGATCCTGGATTTGGGGAAGGAGATGGATTTGGGGGCTGCTCGGGTGGAAAAAATTCTGCTTTCTGTCTTCTGGGAGGTGCTGGTGTGGGGTTTTCTGCGTGGCCTTCATTGCCCTCTGCTGACAGCGGCGGAGGGGTCCGACGGATGCAGGTGGTGGAGCTGGAGCCGAGGCCGCAGCCAGGATGGAAGGCTCATCCTGGGGGGTGGAGGGGCTTGAAATCGTCCCAGTGTCAGCGTCCAAATTTTGCAAATGGCAGCGATTTCTGCAGCAGTCCAAACTCCTGCAGCCAGGCTGTTTAGTACATTTAAAATCCTGGCTCTGGTTAAAAATGTTTATGTTTTAAAATCATCCCTAATAAAGTCTAGTTTAAATTAACAAAACTGCAGAGAGAGACATCTCGTCTTCTCCCGGCTTCAATTTCAAGTTCTCAGGCTAAATTATTTTCCCCTGGACAGGGAAGAGAGTCAGACCTGAGGGGCTCGTTATGCTCCTTTCGCTACTTCATCAAAATCAGACAAAGCACATCGCTGCCCAGACCCTGCCAATACCTCCCACGACGGGCCTGCCTGGACGGTCCCCGTCCTTTAAACGGGGTGGTGGAAAGGACCATTCCCACCAGTATGTGCAGGACTGGGTCTATCCTGGCTCTGGCCAGTGGAAAAGGCGTTAACTGGAGGAACTGGAAGATGCCCAAAATGAAAGCTAAAGATAATGCTCGGGTTCTGACAGTGTCTCTTCCAAGCACCTCACAGGATTTTCCTCTTAGGGGTCAAAACCTCCCTTTCCTACTCAGTTCTAAATCAGATCATTCTTTTTCTCTGTTCTTAAATATTTCCTTAAAAAACGCTTCCTGCCTCTCCACCTTATCTTTATGGCATTGCTGCTTTATTCCTCACATTGTTTCCCAGATAAGACCGCATGCCAGAGCTTGGAAGCGTTCTCCATCCTTCAGCCAGGTCTTTTTAAGTCGGTTAATTGCACAGGGACACCCTTTGGCAGCGAAGGCATTGGGTAAACTGTGAGTTCATCGCTGTATTCAATTGATTCTTTAAAATTTATGCTTAATTACAAAATGGATTAGAATATAGCACGACCTCTTCTTGTAAAAGGCACTGCATTAGTTATGATTAAAATTGAATGACTGACTACACTGGAATTACACAGAAGAAAGTCCCAGAGTGGTAACAGTAATGCTTGGTCTCCTCTAGTGCCTTACGTGTATTCCCGTGGTACCTTGTGGGCTCCTAAAATGGCCTTCCAAAGCACTATGTAAATAGAAATTGTCCATAAAATTCTGTGAATTCGGTAATTCCTGTGTCCCCGTTTTCCATGTCACGTGCAGAGTCCAAAGCCGGAGGGGGGTCCCCAGGTCTGCCCCAGGTTATGAAAAACCTGAGCCTCAGACTCGCATCCATCGAGGTGGCCACGGTTACCTGCTCTTCTCCCAGTTGTGACCTTTTAACCGCAAGACGTTCCCTGCTTCCTATTCCGCTTTGTAAGCGGGCCGTAATGTCGTGCTCCCCCTCGCATTTTTAGTATCAGCCCGCGCTCATCTCATAGTACCACAAGGCAGGCCACTGGAGGTGGACACGGACTAGAGGAGGCAACTTGTCTCAACACTCGGGCCTTTTGTCCTCTGTGGAACCGAGAAGCGTTGCTTTCCCACTTCCTTTTCTGCAACAGCCGCCAGACCGTGGCTTTTAAGTGACGGCCGAGATCCTCAGGCAGCCTGGTAACTTCGGGAGCTGGGAGTCCAACGGCAGCGAGAGCCAAGCGTGCTGAGCTGGCGACGCTGCTCGTCCTCCCCAGGTGCCTGGGGAACTTCTCAGGGATGGGGTGAAACACAGATCCAAAGAGCTTCTCTGACGCGGTCCCTGTCGTGAAGGACAGGGAGGATCGGGCCAGTCCCAGGTCTTGCTCTCAGCCAGCTCTTCTGCGGACAGATTGCCGTGTTTTGTGGACAAGGCTCTTTGCCAGCACCAGAGGCCGAGATCTGGTGGTGAGGATGGGATTGTCTTCAACAGCGTAGCCTTTTGCCCCGATGAAGGGGGTGCCCTGACCGGTCACAGAGAGTGATGCGGTGGCAGGAAGATGGGGTGCCACCGTTTCAACTTGAGCCGTAGCTAGCCAGGGAGACCCTTCCTGTGGTATTTGGATGTAAGGATACTTTGCAGCTTGATTTCAGGCCGCATTCCGCCATCTCTGTCACCTGCAAACGCCAGAACATTCCGTTATCCCGTCAGCAGTTTTCTGATCTTCTAGTCCTGATATTTAAAATTATGTTGACTGTCAAATAAGCTAACCATTGCTGTCCACTCAAGGTTGCACTTTGTCTCCAAGAGTCTCCAACATTTTACTGGGACCACGCTGTTTTGGGAAGGGCCACAAAAGTGTTGGGCACCTAAAAGATGCTTAACCAGCTGTTCACCAAAAGGTTGTTGAAAACATTAGTTTGGACCCTACTGTTAATGGCACAGTGAAAGATACGAAGCTTATGGGCTCCATCACAGTGAGGTGGGTAGTTCTGCAAGCAGATATATTTTCTTGTGGCTTAAAATGAGATTAATAGTTAAGATTGCTGGTTTCTGTTTGAACTCTGCTGGTGAGTTTGAGACAAGAGTGGAACATGTTTTGCCTTGGTTTGCTCATTGATTAAACCGGATGACAACGTTCAACGTTCCTCTTCTTACTCTCCCTTTTCCCAGGAGTAACTTCTTAACATTTCTACTGTGTTTTGACGTGCTCTGGCAGGAGCTGCTAAATGTAAGGAAAAATTCCCGACTAAAGAGCCTCTGCTGTGGAAAACCAGCTTGTCTCTGAAGATTCACACAAGTTTTCCTGGCCCCTCTTCTGAAAGGAGAAGTATATGTGTTACATTTCTGCACTGCTGCATTAATATAATAGGATACTTAGTTCTGTGGTTCCTAGTTTCCCTTCATCTCCTCGATCCCTATACCACCGCTGCACTATTACTTTTTCCGAGGCCTCGTACAGCAGTTTTGGGATCATTGGATCAGACTTGTGAAGAGACCCAACTTGGAGTTCTCCCACGAATACCTCGCGTCCCCTCCTCGCTCGTCAGTCTGCCTCTCGCCGTACTTCCTCCGCTTGCTGCTCCTCTCAGCTCATCCCTTCGGTTCAGGCTCGGGAGCAGCCGTCAGAGCAATTGGTTCTTGGTCTCAACTGAGTAATTTTGAGCAAATGACTTTGCCTCGCTTTTTCTGTCTGTGAAACGGGATTAATGCCATTAAGCCTCCTCGTATAAAGAACCTCGAAACCTATGCATAAAAGCCCCATACAAGAGCAAACACTGTGTAATCCCTGGGTTGCTGCTTTGGCTGCTCTAACAGATTTGCAGTGGGAACCCATTTTTCTTGAAAACATCAACCTGTCATTCTTTGCCCATTTGGCAAATCCTGGAAGTTGTCCTGCTCCAGAGAAAGACAACTGGGTTTGCTTAAAAACATTGCCTCTTGCCACCCATTTCAGGATGAGAATATGTAATGAGCTTCCAGCGAGTCTTCAATCTTGCCCTCCCTTGTCAGCCGCAGGTTCCACTAATTAAAAAAATGAGTGAAGTTGCTTTCCAGATAGCGGAGGTGGCTCTGTTATTCTTCCTTTAACACTTGTTCTTCTCATCACATGGTGGTTATTATACGTGTGGTATATCTTTCCCCTCTGTCAGTCCATTTACCTGTCTCTTCTTGTCTTCGGTGACAGATATACGTTGTCAAGTATGTCCTCATGCTCCCTCCAGTTTCGAGTCTGACGTCCACTAGTCTATTCAATTAGGCTGAATTGGGAGTATAATTTACTGACCCCTCTCTCTCCTTAGCAGGTAAACTAGAAAATCATATACATGCATCTCCTGCACTCGCTGACCTTGGAAGGCAAATTTAAGAGGATTTATTGTTGTCAGCTGCAGGCAAATATTGAAAACGTTACATTTTGTCTGAAGGGGGATGCCATGATGTTTGCGCGTGTGCGTTGTTTAATAACATTTCACTTAACTCACTGTGATTAATTCAATTGATATTAATTACATTGCAGTATAGGAGCAGAGACCGTAATACCTTTTCATATGGGTTTCCACCAATGAATCATTTTACATGTGGCATTTGCTAATGGGCCCTTTTTAAAAACATTACCCAATAGTTATAACAGGAGGAAATCTGATCTGCGGCAGAGCCGCGTCCCGGCTCTCCGCGCCTCAGCAGCCTGCTGGCACGCGCAGGCTCCACTTTTAATTTTTTAGGCAACGATTGCCCAAATCTTCAGATCCATCACTTTATTCGAATGGTATAAAAACCCAGCAGATCTAATTTCCTTTCTTTGACTCTCTTTATTAGGGTATTGGTTATATCTCGCGTCCCTGCAGACTGATATTTTATTAGCTGTTAACAATGATCTGATAGAGGGAAAGGAGTTAACGTTTCGAGATGTTATTTATTTTTGTGTGTTTGTTCCTGGGTGATGGTGATGCTCCCCCCTCTCCTTCTCCCCGCTTTGGACATTTCCAGCTGCGAAGCCTCCTCGGGAAATGTCGCCACTGCCACCTGCTTGCGGAGCCGGGACTGGCAGCCGGGTGCGGGGTGCGGGGTGCGGGGTGCGGGGTGGGTGCTCCCTGGAAGCCCCACCCGGTCTCTTAGCTGGGGGGAGTCGCTGTTTTTTATTTCCAACGGACATTTAAAAACTCCTCCAGGACGCAGATTTATAAATAACCTGCCCAATTACAACGTTAATTTTATTCCTCGCTTCCCCAAGCCCACCTACTCTTCCCCCACTGTCACAGCAGACTGTAATTTTTTATTATTAGTTAGATACTCAACATCGGGCCGCGGTTTGATATATACATCCACATCCGTATATCATCCCGCTCCCAGATAGCTCGTTTTTTGCTCATATTGACGTCAATGGGAATTTTGCCATTGACTTAAATGGGAGCAGGATCAAGCCCGAAATGATTCAGTGATGGGATGACAAAACAGTGAGGTGTGGGGAAGGAGAGACCGTAAACACAGCCGTGAGATGACACGGTTACTTGGCAATGGCCCATGCACAGTGCGCTTGAACTTTTTTAAAATTTATGATACCATTGTATGAAATAAATGACTCATCATATAAAAGAAAATAGTCTCGAGGGATTCGCTTCTTGTGGGCATCGCAGCAAAAGTAGGTTTTAAGAATAATGATGAATGAACGGGTTTTACTCTTTAAAAAAAAAAAAAGAAGGAAGGAAGAAGTGTGCAAATACACGTTTTTGCAGGGCTGGAGATGGAAGCCCTCCTCAGAAATGCCTCTCGCTTCTGTTATTTATAATGCGACAGTTTTCCCAGTTAACAGTTTAAATGAAGGGGCCGTTTCTTAAATGCTTTATTCATATTATACAGCGATTACCAGCTATAGCCATATTCCTTAATAACCTGTTATAAAGCATGTTATAAAATCCATTAGTGATGATGCTAGGAAAAGCTGTTAGAAAGCATAATGCACAGTAATCAGGGCTGTGCAAAAGTGACAAAAATGTTTGTCGTTTCATGCCGGGGTTTATGTAAGAGCTAAATAATTTATTTTGTGATCAAGGCATTTTGGGTTGATTTTTTTTGTTTCACGGAGTGTTTTCAAAATGTCCCTTTTTAACATGAAAAATAAACCCATTTCAGCTGCTTAAATATTCTGGGTTTGATTAAAATAAACACTTTTTTTACCCCTCTCTCTCTCTCACATACGATCGTTTGAGAATAAATACATAAATAAAAGGAACTTTTTTCCCACTTTAAAATTTTTGCATAAGGGAATTTTTGAGTAAGATCTTCCTGTGCAAACCGAGTCCTTTTTCACACAGCTGAAACGTACCTGTGCTTCAGGTTCTCGGTGTACTTGGAGGTATTAGCAGTAGACGGGTTTAAATGGTCTGCTTAGATATTTAACACCTTCCTTTGCAGCATGGACACCCCGTTTGCTTTTTCATTTAAATGCCTCCATAATGTGTCCCCAGCAGCATTTACTGGTTTATGGGGAATCGGTGAAATTGGTGGAGGTGACAGAACGAAGCAGCACCCGCTCCCCCACGCCAAGGAAATCCTCCTGCTCTGGCTTTGTTATTTGTTAGGAATTAAGTGCTAAAAATTATACCGGGACTCCACCTGCAGCAAGGGGAGTCTGGGGGGGCTGGACCCCGTTTCCTTGCCCTGGTGGGATGTAGGGGTGACCCCGCCATGGGGAAAGGGGGTCGGATCCTGAGATGCGGCTGTGAACAGACTCAGGCTCGGGGCCGAGGAGGTTTTTGGGAATTTGAGAAAAGTCTAAACCCCCTGGTTGCAGGATTTCTTTGTGGTTATGTGGGAGCTCTACTCCGCCAAAATAGGGTTGGGGAAATATTCTGAAATGAGGCAAATATTACGAGAGAATTAGCAATCCAGGGGCTGGTGTACAGAAAACACAGGAACAAGATGCAGGATTAAAAACAGCACTTGCAGAAGCGAAGTCCATCTAAAGCAGCACACTTTAGGGTTGTTTTAAGATCCCTTCTCTTACGTTTTCTCCTCTCCTGTGCAGCCTGATTGCTGCTGTCGAAACAGCTCTTTCAGCCTGGTTTGGCCTCTGGTTTTGGGGATGCTTGTGGGAAGAAGGGGACGGGTATTCTCTCTCGAAAACGGGCTCCAGATCTGCTCTCTGAAAAATGGTGCGCATATGTACAGGGGACTGTGTGAAGCGAACGCCCCAGCGTCCCCACACCATTTCACAGTCTGCAGATGCAGATTAGGTTTTATTGTGTGTGCAAATTTGAGGGTCACTCGGAAGCATCGTTTAAAATAATATCCGTGGCAAATTAGTGTATTAGTAGGGTTCATGAGGGCAAGAGAGAGTTTGGAGCTAGGGCTGGGGAGCGCAGGAGTGCCGGGCACGCGGTGTATATATGTGTGCATGTGGTTTTGTGTGTGTTTGCGTGTGTCTTGTCACGTTCTCATCTCGCCCGTTTGTTTTCATACCTCTTTTGCACAGTTTGGACTCAGAGCTCTGCTGTTGCTGTTACGCAAGTGTAAATCTGAAGCACCACCGGTGAAGTAAATAGCAGTACTCTGGATCCTGTCCCATTTTAAAATGAGAAAATAAAAGCGCTTCAACCCTCTAAACAACAGTTCTAAAAATTTTAAAAATTTTTGAGTATTTGTATGAAATCGTGACTGGAAGAAAACAGCCCTTTGGACAGGGCTACGATGCTGCACGGGAGGTACGGGAGCGTTAGGTACCAGGTACTCTGGGGCTAATGATGTGCTTAAGATTGAGGGCAGCTGTAAAGTCCTTTTACAGGAAAGCATAAAGGTGCTTTATTGTACTTGGAAATCAAGTCCAGTATTTTAAGGGGCTTTTTGTGGAGATCTGAACAGCTAAGCTAATTACTTCGCAGTAATGTCACGCCAAGAAAGTAGCAGTGGCTTTGGTTTTCTTCTCCCTGTCCCAACATCCCCAAATCCTGTGTAGTTCTTTCTCCTGTTATCAGTGCCCGGAATGAAAAGCTGTTCAGTCTTCCCTCGTTGCTCCCTTCAGTGGGGTATATAACATCCCACCGTATAATAAGCCCCGTCCTCCCCTCCAGGCTTTTGGGAGCGAAGGTGCGGGGAGTTTTGTGCTTTAACTTTTTGTCTTGCATATGGCGAGTGAGAACTTTGCTTCCTGCAGTACCAATAAACCACAGTAAATGTCGGTTAACTCTAGGGAACGCGCGCTCTTTTGGTGCCCAGTGTTACAGTAAAATGCTCTCTCTTCGGGTTTTCCCGATGCAGCATATGGTGGGGGGGTGTTGGAAATTAAGCTGTGCATTCTGCCTCATTGCCTTACAGCTGTGGTTGGGCGCGCCGTGTCGTCGGTATCAAAAGGACCCGCCGCAGAGGACAGCTCTGCTGGGCCATGGGAACAGGGACAGAATGAAATCTCAGCCTGAATTTTTCCAGGTTGAGGTGGTGTTGCCTTAGCGGGGGCGGGGAGCGCTCCCCTCTCCTATCCCACTCTCCCCTCCCGGCCCTTCTCCCACGGCTGCGGGGTCACTCGTCCTCGCACACCCGTCCCCATCCCAAGACGTCCTCCTCGGTCTGGGAGTGTTTGCACGTCCCAGAGACGCGGAGACGGTCCCAGCACCTCGGCTTGTCTGCTGCCGGAGAAACAAAGAAACTGCAGCTAGCACAGTTATTTAAAAGGAGCTGTAATATGTTACTGTTATGGGTCATTGCGGGGTTTTTTTTATACTGATATTACCATTATTATCCTCTCCAGCCGTAAAAATTGATTGGTGAGATGAGCAGCCTGCGATAGTCTCTGATTCTGGCTGTGGGACTCAATGTCTCCATCCAGGTGGAGCAGGGGAGGGATGGAGAGAGCCCGTCCCCCCTCCCCGCCCCGGCCCTCCGGGAGGGTCCCCTCCACGGACGTGTATGTTGTTCGCATCCACACGACACACGGCAGCCGCCAGGTTGGCTGCTTCGTGCAGGACCTGGCGCCGAGGTTTCAGACGGGTGAAGCTCTTGCGAAGGGCACCGGGAACTTGATCTGGGTCCTGGGAAGATGCTTTTTGGGAATTTGAGTCAGGAGTGGGGTTTTCTGGTGCCTACCCCTGGTTTTGGTGGGTCAGGAGAGTACGAGCATGTGTGCAAGAAACTGAGGCTGAAAGGGGATTTTGGGGGGCAAAAGGGAGGGTGCCTGTGAGCAGAACTGGCCACACGTCGGTGTCTTAAAATAAGGAATAAACAGTGGTATGTCACGATGCGCAGAGAGCTGGGCTTTCTTTTTTTTTAGCCACACAATTCCAGCTGCTTTTTCAAGATGACGGTACTGATGTTTTGTGAAAAAAGGGAGGCTGAAGTTAAAGAGAAGCGAACTGAGTTAAGCAAGCCTAAAAGACACACACGGAGCTGGCAAAGCGTGCAGGCGTCCTGGCTCGTAATCCGTTGGACCAGAGCTGATCCCAAAGCGGTGATAAAACCCCGGACTCCTGCCTCCAGCCCTCGTGTGCTGCCTGCTCAACCCCAGTGGCATCATACCATGTCTGGAAACGGTATTCTGGCCTGTTCTCCAATTACTTCGGTGGAGTTAAGCCAGTTTACGCCAGCTGATGAGCTGCCCTCCTCTGTGTATAATTATTCATAGAATGAGATCCAGGAAAGTTTAGATTAAGGCCATGGGTACATGAATGGGTCAACATGAGGCATTTCAGCCTGTCCTGCTTTTTAAAGGCTGTATCCACATAATGCAACCCCTTGAAAGCAATTTAACCCCAATAGTGACAAATTTAAGCCCTTGAGGAATTAGGGCTAAATTTGTCACGTTTTTCCAGCGCTTGCTTTTCAATGCACAGCCTGCTCATTTCTCACGCTGCCGGGCGCACAGCTGCCACGCTGCAATTTTCCTCCAGGTTTCTGCCTTGAGCTTCACATGGCTGTAGCCGGAGTAATAGGGACGAAGGGCATGGGCCGGTCCTCGAGTGCGGAGGAGTAGACCTCGTAGCGTGTGATAACTCCGTCTGGATGTTCCCTTTCCTGGATGTTCCCCTTCTAGACGGAGAGGAGAAAGGCAGGTCAGCTCTGGGGCCCTCCAGCCCAGGGGATGCTCCTGCCTAGACCTTCTCCCTTGGGGAGACCAAGCAGCGGTAGAGCAGCCCAGGCTCAAGCGCCCCTAAAGCTCAGCGTAGACCTGGTCTGTGTGACCTCAGCCTCGGTGGGCTTTTGTTTGCTTCCCTGCAAAGTAAAGGAGATAACGTGTTCCTCCCTCCGTCTTGTGCTTTAACCAACAGCTTGTTCCTGTAGCAGCCCTGGGCTGCAGGCGGGTCCCAGTTCAGCAAAGATACGCTGGAGTCTTCTGGACTTCAGTGTGCTGCTGCACATGTGCTAAACGAAGGTCTCGGTTCCCGCCGTGGTAGATTAAATCTGGGGTTTAGCGATTCTCCAGCTCAAGTGCTCTGCTGGTGTCTGGTCCCAGGGCTTGCCTGGTTTAAATCCCTGTTGGCAATGTTGATCCGTACAGATTTTTTTTCCTGTGTCTTTGCCACGCTCAGTTTTCTTTCTTTCTTAAGCTAATTTTTTGCAATGCACATAACAGAGAGTGCCGCCCATGCAAAAATCTTTCCTGATCTTCATTGCAGTGACCAGAACTCAATATCAGGCTTAAAAATTAAAAGGCAATTTTACCCATCCAAACCTGGGCTTGAATCTTACAAGGGAATTTCAAATTCCACAGACCTCTAAAGGCGTTGAGGGCAACAAATTAATTATTTTCAGGATTGGCTTTTAATTTTTTTAACCTGTCATATTAGTCGAAATGTTGTCAGAATATACAGCAATCATGCCTCAAACAGGAGGCATGTGACACAGTGAAACATGCAAAACCTGCTTATTATGTAAGGAGGTTTGCATTGATTTGAAAAATATACCGTGCCAAAACCTTCACACGTTGCCCTGCTTTACAAAAATAAATAAAATAAACGGGGAAAACCTCAGGGAAAAATTTCTGACAGTCCCCGAGTGCTGCAGGGAGACGCCAGCTAGTTAGGAAATATTGCGGTGTCAGTCTGATTTCATTTATACAATTTATTTTATTGAGAAATATTGGCTAAAATAAATTTCCAAAACAAATGTTATGACTCTCCATCCTCGGCGAGCGCGGTGCCTGGATTCCTCATCAGCTGAGCGTGTAGATCCCGCCGAAAGTGAAATGTATTTGCAGGCAGCGCAGCAGCCGCACAGCTAACAGGGAGCAAGGAGAAAGGGATTTGAGAGTGTTAAAATAACATTGGGTCAGTTCTTTAAGGATCGTGTGGTGTCTGATCATAGCATTATTATTAATATTACCACCAAGGGCCATAATGTCGAGTGCTGAGATGGAAAGTGCCGCCGCGCTGACGCAGGGGGATGCCCGAGATAAATTCCCATTTAGAGGAATGGCTTTGTTTTTATATCCTTCTCTCAGCCCAGGTCTGTGCGCAGGGCCGGCGCAGAGCAGGGGCACGGGCGGCTGGTGCCGCCCCGGGACGAGGGGACACGGTGGCTCCGGCTGTCCCTGGGAGCTGCCCCGCCATGCAGCCGCCAGCTTCTGGGCTTCTCACCTTCCCCTGGGCTTTCGCAGGAGCCTTTGGGCTTTCCAGGCTCCGGCCCGGGGCAACCAAGCCTTTTGGGCTGTATTCTGCTGGAAACTGTCCATCCATCTCCTGGCTTTGCTGGGTGTTTTCTAATCCTGGGCAGGACTCAGCTCCTTCAGTAGTTAGGACTTTCAGAGGGTCCCACTATGAGGGGTTCGAGCATATGCTCGTTTTTTTAAAAAAAAATGGGCTTTGCTTGTTTTGAATCACACAAAAAAAATCTGGTCTGAGAAGCTGGTTGGGATGCTTTCTCATTTTCATTTTTTTCTCCTGTCTTCCTAAAATTCTCTGTGCCTTTGCTTTGTTCTGCTTAGTTAGTCGCTATGTTGGAAACTAGGTTTATTTCAAATCAGAAACGGAAATACTTTCATCCATTGTAGATATCGAGGTCTTTGGAAAAAAGCAATGGCCACGTCCCCTCACGGACACCTGTGTTCCGGGAGGGAGGTAGGATAATCCGTGTTAAGACTTGGCCTTGGAAGCTTTTTTCGTATTTCAGCCTTAAAAAACCCCACAACGTATCGCTGTCACTGCATTCCTTTTTACAGGCAGAACCGTACGGGCTCTAAAGGAAATACTTAATTACGTGCTTAACTCTGTGCATGAAATTAGATGGGAATTTGTCAGTACTTTAAATTTCTCGGTGCATCAGGGCTTAAAAGCAGGTGCAGGCAGTGCTGCCTCTTGTACAAAGTGTTATTTTACTGCTCCAAACGCCCCAAACACCCGGAAACTGGTGGACGTTGGTGTGGTGGGGCAGTCCGGGGGACAGCGGGTGCTCGGGATCAAGGGGTTCTGGTGTAGGGCAGAATATGGCCCAAATAAGTCAGAGCAGCGTTTGGGGCAGATGTATCTGTGATGGTCTCGCGGGGGCTGATCCACGGCAGTGAATTTACCCCACGCAAAATGAGCGGTGGCGGGGTAAGACCCTGTTCTTCCCCAGAGTAAATCATGATGTAGTGGAAGACGGAGCCCCTGTTGCATAAGTCAAACCTAGAGAAATGTGAAGACATAAAATAATTTAAAAAAAAAAAAGATTTAAAGTATGCAAACCATACTGAAAACTTGATTAATTAATTACAACCAGTGGACTAAATTCTGCTCTCAATTAACACATGCAGCCCCATTGAAATTAATGGGGTTGCACATGTGCATGGGCAGAAATTGGTGCGATAGGTTTATTACCACAAAATGGCAATTAATAATGGTTCTCCTTTTATATTTTCTATTATAGCCTATTAATATTGCCAGTCCTTGGAATCGCACCGCTACCACGACAGCAGTTATGAATTAGGAGCTGGGGGAACCCCCTTATTTTTTTTTCCCTGAAAGAAGTTTCTGTTACCAAAAGTTTGCCTAGTGTTATTTTTATAGCCGAGTGAGAGAGAATTTACAGGGAGCTGAAATCATTGAAGCTAATTAGCTGAATGGCCCTATTATTTATCCAGGGACACGTAGTACAATAATTGCTATTGCAGGTTTGAAGCATCTCAGGGATATTAATTCCAGAGCTTTCATGTCATCTCAGTACAGTAAAACTTCCTAATGGCACCCTGAAGGTGCATAATCTCATTTTAAAACTACTTTTTCTTCTTTTTTTCTGAGGGAACTGGCAGAATCTCCTTCCATAAAAGCTGAAAAAGGGGAAGAACTCATAATATTTTCCTCATAAGAAAGCAGTTATATTTTCTTATTATTTTTTCCACTCTCTGACCTTTCTTGCTTCCCGATGATGGGCCTGCCAGAGCACTTCATCAAAAGTTTCCCTGAACTTTGATCTTCCGCCGCTGGCGACGGAGCGGTGGTGGCCGTTTCGGCAGCACCCTGGGGAACGGGGATCGGGGGGGGCTTGTGTCCCCCCCTGGGGCTCCTTCAAAAAGGAGAGAAGGGATGACCAGAGGCCTGATGTCCTCATGGAAAGGACCTGCCAGGGTCCAGGTTAGTCCTGTGGTATGGAGGACGTTGGGCTTTACCTTCTCCCGTGGGGCAGCCCGGGAGCTCTTGGGGGTCACCCAGCCCAGAGATGGTGTGAAGAGCTGGGGGCAGAGCCTCTGCCCCCTTCTCCTGTCCCTCCACACCATTAACAGCGGGCGTTCGCCGACGATGCTGAAGGACACAGCTTTCAGGAGCCAGGAGCAAGACGAGCTCTGCGCCGTTTGGAGTTTTGTGTGGCTGAAGGTGTTTCACGCTGCCCGCGGGAGCACGGGTCACGGCACGTCCCCTTTGCTGTGGGTCCTGCCTGTGTTACAGCCGGTGCCTCAGGGCAGGCACCAAGTTCAAGGCAGCCCCGGCCCCGAAACGCTTCTAGTCCGGGCACACAAGGCCAGTGCAGGTGGGGGAGAGCAATGAAGTCCCCGCAGTGCCACCATCAGCGGCGTGGCGTGCACAAAGCCACGTCTCCCAGGCTCCTGCCCCAGGACGGGTCCTCCCAACTAGGCTCCATCCCCGCTGAGTTTGCACCGCTGTATCTGGCAAGCGCTTTTTACCCGGTGGGGCTGGAATAAAACACCCACCGGAGAGGGAAGTCACGATGAAGCCCAAGCTTCTCCGTCCCTGTCGCTGATAGACGGCTCAGATTCATCCCCCCTCACTTCAGGCTCTCAGACAGGGGCCTGGGTGAAGACCCCGAGACCTTGGGGCAGAGCGAGGCATCTCCAGGGAGAGGTTTGCATCTGGCAAGAGGAGGAAGCATTTTTGCTAACGGAAGCATCTCCCGTGGGTATCAAAAGTTAAATGAGGTGAGTCCAGGCTTTAGACAGCACAGGACTGGCCCTCCGTAGCAGCTGCGTGACGAGCAGCGAGGACAGGTCCTGCGCCTAAGTCCTTCCCGGAGTCTGATCAGACTCTTCCAAAGATGCTTATCCACAAAGAGAAGCGGTTGCGGTGCCCGTTTCAGGGGGAGGTACCTTAGGGCACCTTCACAGCCCTTGCGAGGACGGGGCGCAGACACCTGGGGGACGCTCGGGTGGCTGTGCCTGTGGCCTGGGGCTGGACACCGGTGCGGAAAGAAGTGGGTTTAACCAGCCAGGGTTTGCGGTAGAAACGTTGATGGGCCTTTAATTAGAACCATGTGAATGGCGCTGCTTTCGCTTTAATTTAGCTTGATTTAAATGACACTCGTGGGCCAGATGAACCAAAGTCACTGGAGCTACACCAATTTACACCAGCTGAGGATTTGGCAGTAAAAGGGGGGGATGAAGGTGATTCCCTGTACTTTGTTTTAACCCAACAATCTTTACAGCCATCCATTAAGGCGCTCCACCAGGCATTTCTCCTTCTGCAGAAGAGGTTTCAGCGGAAGAAATAAAGCTGTGAAGATTCAGTTTTCACTTTGTTTCTCGTAAAGACAGTCAGACTCCAACATAAACAACAATTTACACCCAGCATTTATTCTGGAAATTACAGTATCGTGCAGCTAACGCACACAGATAAATAATGTTTTATGGGATTCTGTGGAGTCCTTTCAGGGTAGCGGATGTTTAGTAGAACTAGAAGACTTAGAAAACGGAGAGCTCCAGCTCTAGCTGTTAATCCTGGAAAATACAAACGCAGAGCAGGCTCCCACAATTAAAAAGATAAAAATAAATTCCTCTGTGTTTACACTTTTTTCTTTAAAAAACATCTTTATTAAGCATTCAATGGGACAAGTCCTCAAACCTTCCAAGTCAGAGAGAGTTTTACATTTGTCATGTTTCCAGCTCATGGCGGGAAAAACTGGTCAGAGCTCCTCAGTCCTCTGGAAAAGGTATTTATTTGATGATCCCCATCTTGTCTGAGCTGTCCTGGTGCAGGCTGACCCCACACGTGATGGGTAACCCTTCCAGGCCCCACTGCGGCAGAAGCATACCCGGGCTTTATTGCTTTGCATAAAATACAGGGGAAAATGGCTAGATGTAAAAAAAAAAAAAAAAAAAGAAAAGAAAAAGGCGTCATTTTTGCAGCAGACTCGATGCCAAAGGGAGTCAGCATGGGGAACTTCAGCATAAAACCCCTTGATGTGTCGATGGACCGAGGGAGAAGCGTGGGCTCTCTGGCGGGAGCTGTCTGGAGGAGCTCCTGCAACTCCCCAAGCCCAAGCGAAGCTGAGGCACATCTGGTGCCAGATGTAAGGGGCCTTAAAATGTCGGTATCCTCTTGCGAGACACAGCTGGTCCTTAGGTCCTTAATACTCATTTTAGCCTCGCAGAAGTGCCTGAGGTGGCAGCTCTGCTCTCGCCAGCACTCGTAGAGGCTTGGCATCCCCGCGGCCGTGCAGCCGTTCGGGCAGGAGCCAAGGTGCAGGGCTGAGCATCCTGTGTTAGGGCTTCGGCGGCGGAGTCTTGTCGGCTCGTTTCCTCCTGCAAAACTTTCACCCTTTTAGTCAGGATACCTCCAAAACGCACAGTTCGTAAAATCAAAGGTCAGGGTCCAGTGTAATAAAACAGTCTGGGGCATCCATTCCCTGGGCAGGACGAAGCAACATTTAGTAAACTGTTTGAACAGGAGTCCACTTGTCCTAATTAATGTCAGCCTGTCACTTTTATTATTAGTTAGGGGGTTTTAACTGCTTCTCCCAGAATTTCTTCTTTGAAGCACAGTGTCTTCCATCCGATTGCAGCTTTGTTGGAGAGGATCGCCTCCTTGCTACAAATACCGCGGGGGTCAAAAGCGTCGTCGTCTTGTCAGGCTTCTCCTGCTCGTCGGATGGTGGAGGCTGAACGTATCCGTCTGCTGCTCAGGCTTCCTTTCCTGTTTAGTTTGTTGCTGGCTGTGGAAACGGGGTGTTTAGGGTGGGGGTTGCTGGCCCCCCGTCCCCACTCAGCTGTAGTTTGGTGTACGACCCCGGACGAGTGCGTGGAGGGATGGCTGTATGGGTTTTTGGTTTTATGGCGTGTCTGTCGTAAGAAAGTGGATACGGCAGCAGGCTAGGATGGAAAATTAACGCTTGGCTTTTTAAAAGTAGGGAATTAGGCTGTGGAATTCAGACTCAAGGTTTTGTGGCCTGAGCTCGTAATGAGCGGGAAAGCACCGGGCCCAGGAACGACTGTGTGTGCAGCCGAGGATGGGCGAGCTCCAGCGGTTTCTGAATCAGCTGTTCCTCCTGCAGAAATACCCATGTCCTTTCTGGTCCCGAGTTGAATGTTGCGAGCCAGAAAGTACCTGGTGTGATACGAGTTGCCTGCCCGAATCTTCAAACAAGTAGAAAAACTAGGTCCAGAAGGTGACAGTTTTCCCCATTCTGCTCAAGAGAAGGTTAATTACAGGGCCTAAACGTGGCTTTTCCAGTATAAAGCTGTGGAGTATCAGGTCTTCAAAACAGAGGCAGCTCTCTGTCTTTCTATGCCCAATAATACAGCAAACCCGGATCTTATGTGAGGTCCTCACATGCCGTTGCGATATAAAACAAAGACCATGGAAATGTGGGGTGCAGTATAGAACGAAGACCTCAGGAATGTGGGATATGCCAGCTGCCATCAGACTCGTGGCCCACCTTGTCCAGTAGCTGATGCCTACAAGTGACCAGCACCAGCTGCTTTGGAGAGTCACAAGAAAACCCCGTAACGGACAGTGATGGAATAACTTGCCTATATTTAGAAATTCCCTTCTGACCCTTACTGCTTTACGGCTTGAAGCATAAAGGTTTATAGTCCTTAACTTTTATCTTGCCTAATGAAGCCGCAGATGTTCGTGCTATTCGTGTAAATATCTAACCCGTATCGGTGCAGGTAAACAAGAGGGTACATTAATCCTCGCCACATCGCCTGTGATTTAGATACGCTAATGGGGGGGTGCTGGGATCTGTGAGTGGTTTTGATTTTGGCCCCATCAGAGCTGCTGGCGGGTCCTCCTGGAGCTGCTTGCATCCCATGGACGTCTCGGGGGGGATTTCATAAACCCATGTATGAGACAGGCGTGGGTTTCTTCCCTTTTTTGCTTGCCGATCCCATTTTTGTTTGACCCTTACCCTCTCCTTTCCCCTCTGTTGCTGGTTAAAATGAACCTCAAGAGGAAGAGAACTGGCCTGGCGCGTCCCAGCTGCGAGAGACGGAGCGAGAGGCATTTACAACCTGACAGCAAGATAAAGATAAAGATGAATCTGAAGCCTCGGTGGCTGTTAGCGAGGGGAGGAGGAAACGTTTATGGCCCCATCTGCCGGCGTTTCAATAGGATGGGACCGGCTTTATGGCAGGAGCCTCCAGTGCCACTTCCTTCCATTTGGGGACGAGGATCTGATTTCAAGCTGTTCCCCGACGGTCCCGCTGTTTGCCCTGCGGCCGGGGCAGGAAGGAAGGAAGGGAGGGAGGGAGGGAGGGGACGGCGATGCCGCAGGGACCCGGTGGGGTCTGTGGGCACAGGTCGCACCCACGGCCTCGAATTCAGGATGCGTAGCGGTCGAGATTATGGAGCCAGCCCGGAAAAGTGGGCTCCGGGGGTATTCATGGGGGAGCCGGGGAGCAGTGCGGCCGCCTGCCCAGCGAGCCTCTCCACCGCTCTCCCTTTCCCAATCCCCTGGTTTTGTCGGTGATCAGTTATATCCTCAGTGATAACCCCTACACAAACGGCATCGCACCTTGCACGGAGCTGCTGCTTTTTTAGACCTGGAGGAGTCGAAACTGTTCGTGCTGCTGGGGCAGCTCGTGCAAGAGAGTCTAAATCAGGCTGGACGAGGACCAGCCCCATCTTAGTTTCTCTAATAACAGGGAAAACTTACAGTTGTTTTCCTGTTAGGACAGAGCGCCTTACGTCGAAGATTATCAAGCACTTTACACTAGAGGTTAACTGGTGTTGTCCCTGTTTTGCAGCTGGAGAAAATTGATAGTTAGAGAGGTAAAATGGTGTTTTCAGGGTCAGTGGAGAGCCGGGAGCGGCGTCCGGGCAGCTTTGCTGCACTTTGCTGGGAGCTGGCACCAGGCACCGAGCCCTCGTACAGGGGCCTTTACAACTTGGGTGCTGAATTGGGTCTGGTTTTAAATGCCCCCCCCAAATGTGTGGGGTTTGCCTGTATTTTCTGCAAAATCTGGCCGAGAAGAAGTCGTATGAGTTCGGCCAAGCGGGTGGTCTTTCCCCTCTCCTCCGCGCTGGCTCTGTGCTCGGCTCCGGGACTCCACAACAGCTTCCACAAATATTTGCTCCATAATATGACAGGGTGCCAAAAAAGACCCAGAGCAGCAAGAAAATCTCCAGGAAAAACAATTATAACACACCTGCGGGGTTTTTTTTTCCTCCAGTAACCATAGCAATAATCTTTTGGTGTCTCAGGGTTACTAGGCGGCTTTTGAAAGCCTTGGAAATTGCAAGTGGCCGAATCCTGCCAGGTGCTGAGCAGGTCCTGGGAGGGGAGGGCGGCGTAGCATCTTGCAGGAGCAGAGCCCTGAGTGGTTTTAAACCACGTAACCTCCCACCTCGCGGCCTCGGCAAACTCTTTATGCGCGTGAGCGTGCGTGCAAGCGCAGCCCTCCCTTGAAGTGGTTAACTCAGCTGTGAAGCCTTCTATCAGCCGTAATAGCTTCAAGGTGGGGAATAAAAAATGGAGAGTGTTTAAATTGTTAATGGGTTTCATGTTCTTGTCACTGTTGAGGGTTTGTTCCCTTTTATAAACTCATAGTTTTTGGTTGACATTGCTTTTATGTGAGCCATCAGCCAGTTGGTGATGGTGTTCCTGTGTTAGACCATTACTGCCGGATTGTATTTGCAGTAAAGAAAGAGAATGGAGGCTGTAAATCTACAGCCGGAGATTTAGGGCTCTGTTTCTCTGCAGTTTAGGTCCATGCGCTCGGGAAGTCCATTCTCCTCCGGCAGAATTACGCCCCTCCGAACGCTCGGGCTCCGGCGCTGATGGACGGCGCTCGTTGCCTCGCTGCAGCCGATTCGGCTGAGCCTGGAGGGCGGCAAGGGATGGGGAAGGCGGACGCCGGGGCAGGGGAGCGGTTTTATTCTGCTCCGCCTCAGCCTCTAAATTTCATAAAAGATGGGGAAAGTGGAGAAGAGAATAACTGCTCCGGGCAGGGCAGATCCTGCTCTTGCTCAGGATGGGGTCTGGTGTGCGTTAACTCCTTTGGCTCTGCGCAGGGACCGTGCGAGCGCTTTGGGCACGTTGGCACACTCGGCAAAGGGGCAGAGGCGTTCACTGCACGTAAGGGTGGCCCTGGCACAAGCGCAGTCCCCTGGGATGTCCCTGCTCTGCCATGGAGAGCCACTGACAGCAGCGGGGCAGGTAAACCTGCCACCGCCGTGAATCACATCCCCGTGGCCCTCGTGTCTTCTTCCTCACCGGGTCTCCGGTGATGGACATTTTGCACTAGGAATTGTCTTGATGGGAAGTTGTGCCTTTGCTGAGACTTCCCGGAAAATGTGGAACAGGGACCCAAGCGGTTCCGAGTTCTGGTCTTGGCTTTGCCCACTGATCTATAGTAAGCTGCATAAAGTACAAAGCGAAGGCGATGACTAGGTGGTGAGTTGTTAGAAGAGCTAATTGCCTGTGTGGGGCCAAATTCTCACGGCTACTGGCACGTTTAGCCCGGGCTTTACCCCAGCAGAAACAAAGTCTGAGCCAGCTGAGGGCTGGGCACTGAGTACTTGCAGGGGTGGAGGGGTGCAGGAGGCGGTGGAGTGTGCGTGTGCGATGCCTTTGCCCTGTTTTTCTGCAGTTGGATGCAGAGTGATCCCTAAAATCCCCTCCAGCACATCTGGGCTTGCTCCCCCCCACCCCATGTCAGCCGCAACACCAATGTGCATGATTTAATTGCACACAGCCGCTGAACCCGTGTTCGCCCATTAAGGGCGTCAGATGATCTCTTCATGAGCTGTCAGTCCAAATTGAGCCTAAAGTCTGGTGCTTAAAAGATCTAATTTTCATAATTACCCAGGACCACTCCTGCCTGCTTCCGTCCCTCTCCCCCTCTTGCCACCCATCCCCACGCGAAAGCCGTGCCGACGGGCACGCTCCCAGGGGACTCATCGCCGCCGCTGCTCCGAGAGGCTGCGGAGTTCGTCCCGGGGTCAGGCACGGACCCTGCGCAGGGAGCCTGGGGTGCTCTTTGGCCTCTCAGGCCGTTGCAGGTGTGTTTTGGGGGGGCCTGGGGCCAGCAGCATCACTTAGTCCTCCTTTTGGAAAGAGGAGGCGTGGAAAGGCACAAATACAGCCTGGACGGGGCTGTTCCTTCCCTGTGCCGGGAGCCTAATGCAAAACCGTCAGCTCTAAGCATTGCGAAAGCCCAAGCCAGCCTTCCGCGCACTTCCCCTTCCTCTTCCTCCTCCTCTTCCTCCCCCAAAATGAAAAATCATGACTTTTTGGCTTTCAGAGCACATGCTGCCTGGGAGGTGGATTCAGGCAGATGGGGTCGTGTGCGCACCCTGGTACCCCGCACCGGCGCACCCCTCACTGCCCTCCAGTGCTGCTGCCTGTAATTCTGAAGTGTTCTAGATGCAGAGCCTGGCTTTGTTGTCTGTCTTCTCCCTTGTGTTTTGAAGCTTTTCTTTCCTCTCCAAAGAAAATGAAGCTGTGTGTTGCGTATTCGCGGGAGTCCAGGAGCACAGGGCTTTAAAGGAAACATTTGCAATACTCAGGATGAGATCACAACTGGCCAGCGATCGTTCATGCAGCGGGCATCCGTGAACTCTCCCTCCAGCCCGCTGCCTGCTAGCTGTGGCTAAGGCTGTTCGAAGGGGGAGCTTTCAGAGTCTGGCCCTCTCCCCTGGAAGAGGTTTTACCCGCTGAGATTGGGGTGTGGAGGTGAGGTGCTGCACCCCTCTCGGGTCCACTGGGCTCACATGGGAGGAAGCATTTGACCCCAGCGCAAATACTGACCGTCGCTGTGGGTCCAGCTCTGCCCCAAAGAGCCCCCAGATCCATGTCGCACCCGCTTAGAGCTGCGCCACGTCTGGGACTGGTTCCTCCCTGCCTGCGTTACTGGTTTCAATACCTCGTACCAGCCCAGGACAAGGTGTTTCTCGTTCCGGCTGCCAGTTGTTTTGCTCTCGGCGGGCGCAGGCAGCGGGGGGTCCTGCAGGCAGAGCAGGGTGATAATTTCCTGCACTTGCTGCCCTATGTGTGTATATATGAGTGTATGCACATATATATACACATATGCATATATGCATATATATATTATCAGAAGTGAAGGTTGAGCACATTACTCAAACCTCAGCTTTTCCCTGAAGTCCGTTGTTTACAGAGACAATGCCTGTCCCTAGGGCTCACTCCCATAAAACCTTATTATCATATATTCCAGGGCATAAACTTTAGACGTCAGCCCTGGCACGCTGCTCCTGAGCGAAAGCAGCCTTGTTTTGTCTTCCATTTTCCTCCGGTTTTATTCTTGCTGCTGCAGTTTTTATTTTTGCCAGGATATTTGATCTGCGGGCTGATATACTTCTGATTCTTCTAATAAGATGGGAAATCCTGGGAGACCGTTAATGGACCCCGAATACCTTTATCTGGAGCCCGTTAAAGGTTTTAATACCGCACAGGCAACACAATCACCAAACCTGCCTTCCTGCTCCGTACACATTGCTCCTGGTTGTGCCAATGCAGATTGGGAACGGGGACGATGCGGGGACCTCGGCGGAGCCGCTCCGGGTGCCGCCTGCCATCAGGCCAGGCCTTGCTGCCGTGTAACACCGCTGATTGCCAGAAATCAGGAACGCCGCCCCGTTCCCCAACCGCCATGTTAATGTTACGGATGTCAGGTATTTCGTGATGCCGCTTCCATCCTCCCTCTTGCATCCCTGTCACCGGCGCGGGGCCGGCTCGGTGCTGTTTTATTGTGGCTGATGACCAGATTTCGTGGATGCCCCTGTGTTTTCTGAGGATTTTTTTTTTTGCATTACTTGACTCTCTCTCCCCCTCCGTAGTGATACCTCAAGCCATGCAGAAATCTCCCTGCGTGGCCTGCCAGCCTCTTGCCTTTCTCTAGAAGGCTAATCCAGCATTATAATATAGTAACAGCAAAAAGGCACCTCCTTTTACTCCCCCCACCCTGTTTCGTTCTTTTTTTTTTCCTTTTTCTTTTCTTAATTCACTGTCTAGTGAGTTTCTGATTGACTCAAAGACCAATTAAAGTAAAATTTAATGGGAGAATAGATTAACTCCCTGAGGTTCCCCTGCCATCCATCACATTTTTATAGCAGGAGCTGTGAAGAAGCTCATAACTTCATGCTGTGAATGTGATAATAAAGAGGGCACGGAGAGGATTCCGATTTACTGCCGGGCTGATGTGTGCCGGGATGGGATTTACTGCCCCAATCCCATCCTCCTTTTATTTGGAGGGAGGTCACCGGATCTGCACCCAGCACCGGCTCGTGGAGACGGGAAGATGGGATGGCGAGTTGGATCCTGCACCTCCACGGCTGAGGAACCATCTCTGCTCTTGCAAGCTCAGTCTCAGTCCTGGTTGCTAACAATGACAGTGAGGTTGGAAACGAGGAGCGGGGGGTCAAGGGGCACCCCAGCTCCCTGCCTGTACTGCTGCTCCGTGGGTCCCAGGGAGCCCGGGAGACATGTGTGCGAGGCTGTCCCTGGCCATCGAGACAGGCACGAGCGGTGGCAGGGAGATGGCGGCAGGCAGAAGGGACATGCCCAAGGCCAGGCAGGACATCGGTAGCGCTCCCGACATAGGAACCTGGTGGGACTCTGCTCCTCGTCTGCAGCGTCGGGGACTTGCGAGGGGATGTGTTTTTCTTAGCTGAGGGTCAGAAGAAATGTGAGGATTACAAAGAAGTGTGTTTCCTCTGGGATGGATTATAAAGGGGTTGTGGGGGGAGAAGGAGGAGGGAGAGACAGGAAAAGATGCATCTCCCCTGGTGGGTTTCAGTGAAAAGGTTTGCGTGTGCAACAGCAATGAACTGAAGAAGAGAGAGAATTTATCTGGAAATAATAGAAACTATTTGTTGGATTTTCTAGGCTGAAGATCTGGAGTTAATCATTATTCCGCAAAACCCTGAATGATGTTTCTTGCAGCTTTCCTACATAGATAGTGTTCCGGTGGGAGTGCTCCTAACGGTATTTTGTCAGGCACTATCAGCAGTATTGAGCCAACCTGAGCACCCGATTATTAATCCTTTTCTCCCAGTGACATGACGGCAATCGATGTCTGAACAAGCTATTGAAACTGCAGCAATCAACTGGACTCCAGTTAATCCAATGGGATCCTGACTTGGGGCCTGGCAGAAAGAGGGTGTTTCAGGAAAGCCTGGGCTTGGTCTGAGCTGCGCCTGCTTGGCTGCAACGCTGAGCCTTCCTATAGACGCCGATGTATATAGGAGCAGGAACGGCATCCTGCCTGGTGGCAGGAGGGTTTAAGATGTTGTAGCGCCCTGTATTTCACCTGCATTAATGTTATTAATTGATTACAGGCATCAGCGCACCTTGTTGTCCCAGATGAGGAAAAATAAGAGGGGTTTGCGTGAGTTTTACGTGCAAAGGATCTCACTACGTGCACACCTGTGAAAACACGTGTGTGTGTGGGCATGCACACGCCGGGGGCTGTTTCTGGTGGGAGATGTATACACGGGAAGAGGCTTTTCCCCCTCCTGGGTGCCGAGACGCTGCGGGGCGGTGGGGACACGGGTGGCCGGGGGGCGGGGGGGGATGGGGGGGGGCAGTGCCATCTGCTGGTAAATCCGCTGCATTTTCACACGGGGATTTCCAGCTCGGTGAATGGAGCCGTGTTTTTTGCCGTGGGCGGGGGGGGGGGGGGG